>OZ026613.1:44101581-44154081 GCA_964020975.1 Hermodice carunculata
ACACAGCTCACAGAACTTCCCTGTATTGGTACAGATCGTTGAAAAGATCTACATTTGGGGAAGATAACCTGTTAAATATGAACGATCTCTACGCAACACAACTGATGTGCAAAGCGCCTACAGGTTGGTTAGGCATAAAAGAGAATGGGCAATATCAGACTCGACTTGTGATTTGTGTAACAGTAATAAGCAAGATTTAGTTTATTTTCTGTTTCTTGGTCCAGCTCTTAACGATTTTTAAACCGCATACTGTAACTAATTTGCATAGAAGCCGAGCTAAGATACTTTTGTGCTGCAGAATTATGGTTTCCTTTTTGTGGGTTATCCGTTTTTGGGTAACTTTGTATATTTTTAGGATATATTGGCTAGCTGCGCAGTTATGGCGTTAGATTTCTGCTTGACAAAATCTATTATGATTTTTTTTAGCCAAACCCTACATTTACACAGACCAGCCGGACCCGACCTAAATCTTTTTTTGCCTTTTTTTGTTTAAATATGAAGCTTTTATAGGCCTACCTACTGTGAGTTTGACGTACCATGAAAGCTGCCCCGCTCACGTTGCCCCCGTTGAAAAGCGGTAGGTTCGTCATTAAAATAAAATTTAATTATACATACAAAAGCTCAATAAGGTTCTATTTTTTTTTAATTTATTACGCGGCAGTTTCTCCCTGAGTCAGGAAATCAGCTAGTTTGGCTATTGTGTGCCGATCCAACCATTATCTTACTGAGGGTAGACTAATTCGCCGTTTGGGTTACAATGAGATAGGTTTGAAGGAGAAAAAAGTTCAACGCTACAGTACACAAATACCAATAATTCACATATGTCTCTACAGGTGTGAGTTACCATGTGTCGTGACAGAAAAATTTGCAATTTCATTTTATTTTGATCATACGAATAGCTAGGCGTGTGCTTTTAGCTGGAAAGACTAGAACGATGCTTTCAGTATTGATATAAATTACTGGACAAGGGCTAAATCTAATCCATAAAGAATTAAGTCCCCTACCCCAGCCCCCATTTTTTTTTTACAAAATAAAGTTATTGTTACACAATGTCAGCGTGCCCAACCCCCTCCCCCATTGGCTAGTTTTCGGACTTTCAGCCCACCAGAAATACATGTCATTGATGTCTTTTATTATTTAAGCAGTGAAGTGATTATTTTCGTCGTAGTATTGCAAAAATTTGCAAAATAATTTTTGTGAGTTGGGTGTAATTGATATAACTTGACGTATGAATTTTGAATATCTCTTTCGTGACTTAACACAGGAAGCCATCGAAAACAAAAGTGGAGTTTGCTTTTAAATATTAATTTTGGCTTAATATCTCCATCATATCAGCATAAAACGAACGAAAGTAATTGGAATTTTATTCATGAAGCAATGGTGAAAAATATTGACGTAATGGGTGAACATGCATTATACCTCGGCTAAATGTTTAATAAGCAGCAGCTTCAAGCAGTCCATCAAAGCCAGTTACGCAATAGAGACGCCTCATAATTAAAGGGAACTGTCACATGGGTATCTCATTTCTTCAAGAAGGACAATGATAAATTCAAATCATTCTTTTGTCTGCTAGATTTTAATATCGGCATAAAACACATCGAGCAAAAATGCAACGAAAGACAGAAAAAGACAGAAACCAAAAAACCAACACAAAACAAAAACTAGACACCTAATTGAAAAAAAACACAGAAATGTTATAAGAGAGAATCGTCATCCTATTCAGTCTGAAGAAGCCTCAACTCAACCACATTTATATTTATATGCTAAGTGTTAAAACTTTAAGAAATATAAAAAAGTGCCATCATTAAAAAAGTGAATATTGGTTTACAACTAGGAAGCATCCAGCACAATGGAAACAAGATGAGCCATATAATAGGGATAATTCGACCACCTTCGACAAACCTAATGGTCAGTTATTAATGCCAACGAATATTTCAGTAATTGATCTGCGATGAAGCTCGTGTGTCATACGCGGAACTCTCCAATACTGTGACACTGTCAACAGGGAAATCTGCACTAATCCCCGTAGCAAAAGTCAACAGCACCAAGGTCAGTCGTATAGCTGACACGATTCTCATCAAGACAGGCAATTTCCATTGTTTCATGCAGCCGGATAAAAATCAAGACAAATCAGATACGATACTTGTTGGTCTGATTTGACTGTACTGGCGATGCCCTTTTAGCACTATGGGCGTGCACCACACTACAATTAGACAAAATTGATTTTTAACATCGTCAGTGTTATATTGAGGAACGGGGACTGAGTATTTGTATGATTCTTTGCTCAATCATAACGTCAAACGAATTCGGTAGACCTTGTACGTAACATTGTTGAATATATTTGTGTTTTACTGAGCTTTCCACACAGAGAAAGGACCATCTTGTCGCAGTTCCCATGCGCGCGTTACAACTCTCAATGAAAAAAAGTTACAAACTGTTTAAAAATTGTTAAACTCCTGTTAATAAAGTTCCATAAATACACCGTAACGTCCTGCTATCCAAATGCATTTAAAGCTTTTGAACTTTCCTTTGTCATTCTGGAACATTCTGGCATGTACCCGTCGTTACAATCATCGTTATCATGGAGCTTTGTTTCGCTCGTCCAAGAAGCCAGAGCTAGCCACAAGTTACCTAGATTACGCATGAATACAAATATTCATCAATAGATCTAGACCACCGCACTATTAACTAGTCCTGATAGATACGCAGCATTACACAAACAACTTAAAAAAATAGAAAGCTGAATTTTCAGAATAGGTCCAGAAACTCATCCCAATCATCCCCATGCAAAGCTCACTGAGTTCACTCCTGATTCATTTTCAAAATTCTAGATGGCGTCCAGAGCATTGACCAGTAACTGTTACAGTAGTAGTTAGAAATCATCCTTTTATCTCAACCAAAGACTTTAAAAACATTTAATCTTGCATTTAAATTCATGCTTAAATATATACATTTGCTTAATAACCTACCATTGAGAAGATGGAACAAACGATGTATCTCAATTTTCGGTGACCACATCAAGATCAAACATGATTAGAGGTGATGGTTTCTGTTGTGCTCGTCGCTTCTGCTTAGCTGCTTTTGTCGGCGAGGTATAGCAATACCCGTCAAATACCACAGTAACATGTTACTCAAAATAGATCAACATGAACGACACATACTGGTTACAAACTTTGCCACATGTTTTGTCAACAGGTCATAGCAAAGTATGAAAAAGGTGGCCTCCGTCAATAACGAACTGAGCATCGTCAGGAAGCTGACTATGTGCATGTACCTTTAATTAAAGGATGGTTGCTAAAACGCTCTTTTCGGTCCACCTTATTACATTTTATCAAATAACGGTGGCTGTTGGGCAAATTCATGCCAAAGGTATGCCTCTATCTAAGAACTCTCCTCTTATCAAATAAATACGGTGGCTGTTGGGCAAATTCATGAAAAAGGTATGCCTCCATCTAAGAATTCTCCTCTATCACACATATATGTATCATAAGTGTGCTACTCACATTCTACTCAACACAACGCACCATAATCCGCATTTTGTTACTATTGATACTGGTAACTCTGGAATTGGATTTCAAGTTTATGGCGACCGTATATTTTGTCAGATACAGCTTCGTCTGCTTTGACACCCGGAAAAAAGGCACCGTCAGCATATATTCTTTACATTAAGGCCAGTTCCATACGTCCCATCATTTTCGTTCCTTGTTTAACACACAAGTGACCACCTCTGCAATGCACGATTTCCTCTACATGCAGTAAACGTTACGAAAGTGAAAGTTGAAACAATTGCATAGAGTTTTGGTGTCTGACGGCCTTGGACTTCATTACTGCAATAACCTTGTCTTTAGGTATTCAACCTAGTGCTGCTGCATTACCATAAATCCAATTAAAAAGTATTTGATAGCTTTATTTGTATGTACAGGTTCCGATAGTATCACCAGACTGTGCAAAATATTAGCAAATCATCGCAACACAGTCCTATTGCTGTAACTTATGGCTGTTACAATACCTCTTCCAGTTTACTTGAATGTAACTAGCAGCCATCTTAGATTTATGCTAATCAGGTGGACTAGCATGGAGCTTCTGTGGCTTTCATAAATTCAACATATCTATAGGCATGAATTCACATAAAAAACAAACAAACATTGATTTAAATTCTTTAGGTCGATTATATTAGCAAATTAGTTTGTGTATTTCTATTATTAAGGTTTGCCTTGGACACAATCTTGGATTTTACAAATGCCTCACTGAAGGGGTGAATTCGGTGAACTTTCCATGGGGCTGATCATGGATGAATTTCTGCACCCACCCTGAAAAAATAACTTTTTATTTTTTGGTCAAGGTGGCTGCCTACGTTTTTCTTATGCTTCTGATTTATGAAGTTAATTGACTTCCGTATGCCAAGTGAATGAGATCTACTGACAAATCACATAC
This sequence comes from Hermodice carunculata, assembly GCA_964020975.1. Classification (NCBI taxonomy): domain Eukaryota; kingdom Metazoa; phylum Annelida; class Polychaeta; order Eunicida; family Amphinomidae; genus Hermodice; species Hermodice carunculata. Next base: position 44,106,016 of record OZ026613.1, read on the forward strand.
CGTTGACCCCAGAGGGACTCGAACCGTTAATTCAATCACTCATGCAGATGAGATGTATTTTTAGTGAGGTCTAGGGGGCCCGACTAAGAGCGAAAAGAAACAGAAGGCAGAAACTTGATTCAACCTGGAGTCACATTTGGACTACATGTAATTTCCTTGTTGGTCTCTGCTTACTTACACACAACAAGCAAACAGAGATTGACAGTTTAAAACAATATTTACATCTTCCTCACACATCTGTATTGTCAGATCTTTTGTATTTGAGAGGTTATGCAACAATGCTTGTCTTAAATGGCTCAAATATTCCAGATTGGGCTAAAAATTCCCAAATTCTGGCCGTTATACAAAACGCTATCCCGCGCCTGATAAGGTCCCCCCCCCATACAACTACTTTTACCTTTCATTGACTCATCCACACACTTCTTCTCACATATATCATGTCAACGCTTAACAAATCAGGTCTTATATCCTGTCTCCCGAAGCTCAGTATAGTCAATTAACATCCTGGTCACCATTGCTATGATGCAAACCGCTGATCTTTTGTATATCAAGTTTGCAAACCCGGTCCTAATGGCTAGGGTTATTCTGTATATTTTCTCTGGTGAGTTATTATTATTGTCTTATTCACTTGAGACTAAGCTATAATAATGCATGCATCACACTTTAATACAGATATGTGAACTGACTGTTTTGATAACTTCATGGACTTATGCTTCAAAATAAGACAGACAATAAACATGTAGGCCTACATGTAGATCAACCGACTAATGTATATCATAAAGTAATAGGGAAGATATTAGAAAAAATGAAAATTTGTCACGTATAGGAAAGTAGCTTTGGCATGATAGTGGACACAAAAAAGAAGGCTCTTGAGACTGATAAAGTATCAAAGAAGCTGACTTTTGCTTACCTTTCTGGCATTAATTTATGGGAAGACATTCAACTGTCACTTGTTAGGTAAGCTCCGTTGTATACAACACTATTCCTCAAAACAGTGATTACAAGATTTTTGACATTCGTTTGCTTGCTCTTTCTGATCGAAATGAGATCTTTTGAGCTCAGTTCAAATTACTTGAGCGTTGTTGAGTGTACAACTCATGCTATGGCAAAGGCAGATCTGGCTTGATAAAGGCCATCTGCTTGTGTGCTGTCAAGGGGAGACTGATATTCTGTGATGTCGATTTAAATTGTACATTGGGTACAATCTGTTGATCATCGAAGTTTCCAACGTCTGGTACATTTTCTTTCTAGGGGCACCGACCTGTATACATCACAATAAAGTAGATATGTATGTGGAGATACTTACATGGTTTATACATGTATAATGGAGGACTGTTTTCCTTCATAAAACCAATCCATTTATGCAGAATGAGACACAAGAATGAAGGCTATTTCCGCATAAAAGAAATGGTCATGGACAGAACCTTATGAAGCAAGTTTTTCTATGTGTAATTGTTTGTATACGGCTTCATTATCCTACAGTCTCAACCCTCAAAACAACATAGAATTAAATTCCTGTAAGTTGGTTTGTTACCAAAGGCCGCTTATTATTTCTGCATTTTAGCTCTTTCAGTGTCAACTTTTGACTACTCAACAGCTTTCCTCTGCAGGCCAAAGCGCGTTCAGGAAAAAAAAGAAATCTACCTGGATCACTCTTGTGGTCTCTGCATCTGTAGTTATGCTGGTACTTGGGAAAAAAAGGACAGTTTACAAAGAATATGAATCAAGTATCGTTATGGAAATTCAACAAACACAACGAATTTTATCGAGATTGAAAATGGAAGAATTAAGTTTCATCAAATCCAAGATTTGTTAAATGATTTTCAGCTGAACCGATGGACTACAATTGGAAATTCACGGCGGGTAGTTGTTACCATGACCAAGACGGCAGTAGTCTACAAATATGCTAGTAGACATCATTGGACTCAGGGACGCTTGATACATTTTGCATACGCTTGGACAATGGCTGATCACTTTAACACTTTAAACTATGAAGTTTAGGGCCAACAACCTGTGACACACACGACATTGGATATAGAACATCGTGAAAATCTACCACCCTGGTTTCACCACCCTGACACTTAAGGCGTCAGCCAATCAAATGGTGTGAGCAGCATGCATTGACAACAAGAGGTAGGGTGAAACAAACCTATGGCAACCTGTATATTCTATGTAAAACATGCTAGGCTAAAATAGTCAAAAGTGCACTTTCCGAACATCACATTCCTATTAAACCCCATGTGCTAATAGAGCAAAGAATTGTTAAAAAGTATGAGTGATTTGCAACTCAAAATCTATGTCTGGCTTTGAGTAATTTGCATCCAAAAAGACCATATTAACATATGAGTAAACGGGAATACACACTTGTATCCACCGCGTGGAGATTACTCGGTCAGTGCCTGTGATGCCATGGTAAATCCAAAAATACTTCTATGACGTGTAAGATATCGGGTCATTTGGGGCCATTTGTGACAAGTGTTGGCGTGTTCCTTCTGAAACGTACGGAATTTAACGCTAAAATAGTGAGAAGAAGTAGTTTCTATTGTTTTAATAAGAACTTGAGATCGGCAGTTTGCTTTGCAAAGGAAGTGGTGACTAAAAGGCAAACGTAAAGTTAAATACCACACTTTCTAATTGCTGTTTATAGCCTCTGACACAAGGTGGCCCTTCCAGGTTTTCCCGCTCCAGGGGCATCCAATCTGAGCATGGTAGGTCACGCTTACCTGAGAACAATTGTACTGAACTAAGTAATTCAAACAATCGCAGTTTTTCTTCAATTTCATCACCTAAGAATAACTGTTCTACTCTAAAATGTTAATTTATGATGATATACTGCTAGTCCGTGCTTCTGTCACGGTTAAACAGGCTACACTTATACACATGTAAAATATTTTAGGGGTATGTCTCGAGCATTGGGCCTAGACCTACTCCTGATATGCATTATTGCATTTCTTTACAGGTGACATCTTGTGATGGAGGCTGTAAACAGCAATTTGAAACTTATCTATTGCGACTCCAGGTGGAGTTTTACTTTCATCGTACCACAGACTTTGGTACCAGCCCTGTCTCCCCCATCATTTGCATGAATGATTGACTGAACGCTTTGATAGTGAATCGGAGATGTTAACTGAACACATCCATGGTTAAATGGTCACGATGGTAAATTTTCCAATATTCGTTTGTGTGTGTGTGTGTGTGCGTGTGTGTGTGTGTGTGTGTGTGTGTGTGCGTGCGTTTCTGTTTTTCATATGAAGATACATTGTGACTCCCTACAAAAATAACTTCATCTAACGTGAAACTGTTCGGAAAGTAATCATTTGAAGACACTCTGTGATTTCATATGTAGAGTAATATTTTGACATAGACAGACCTGCAGGCTACAAGAATTGCAAGAAACAACTAGTTCTATTCGACTTGTAATATTTAACTCCACGGCTTTCTCAACGTGCATTGCCTCCGAGGATGCAAATACAACCACAACCGGAAACATAAAACCCCAAGCCGTATGCAACACAATAAATGATATACGCGACACGGATTGCAGGAGTTGTAAATACGCTACATTCGTCAACGGAAATAAACGATCAATTGTACCCGCATATTGCTCCTCGGATGCCTTAATTAACTGTGACTAAAACAATGTCAGTACGAATAAAAACTACCGATAATGTCAAATCTGAAGAATGTTATAGGCAAAATTTATCTGGCACTTCCCTGCTCAAAGTAAACCATAAATTAACTCTTTGCTTAAAACACAATTGTGTTGCTGTTTTATGTAAGTCAGCAAACTTTTAAGGTACTGTATAAACCACTTTAGCTAGTTTGAAGCTTTTTTGTTTTAGTTCTGACATGATTTAAATTGGTGTCTATACACTTGGGCAAATTTTGAAAGCGCTAACTCGGTTACAAAGCGCACAAAAATGAGAAAATGTATTGCCACCTTCACCGAAGTGGGGATTAACGTGTGATTGTTTACAGACATGAGCTGTGTTGCCACACGGCCTGAATTAAGTCAATCAGACGGTCATGTAGCACAGTTTCGCAAACCGCGAAGTGGCCCTTATTGCATAATCATGGTAATGGCCATATGATAGGAGCATCCCATACTCAGACATGCCACGGTGATAATACCTCTATGACCAAACAAATATTGTCATGGCATAGTCAAGAAGTCTTTGGGATTGTTCGAAGTCGGATAACGACTGGAAAAATCCCCACGGTCCACTAATTGGATTAAAATATTCCTTATTGTTTAGGAGATTATACGTGAAAACTAAGAGATCTCAAGTGAAAATCTGTGACTTTTTTTTTCACCGCGGAGAAACACACGTACATGGACCTTGATAAGTGCATTGTTCAGAAAACATTTGAGGCAACGGGACAACATTGACAGGTATTGAATAGTCTTTCATGGGCTATGCCTTTTGCGATCCGGTTTGTTTAGATATCAGCTGGGATGCGTCAATGAATTAATATAACGTGCATATGTCTTCTTGTTTGCAACTAAGGTCGAGTTCAACAGTGATGCAACTATCGCACTAAGGGTTTGAGGTATTAACAAAATGAGCAAAATATGACAATAGTTTGAATACAAATTGCTTAGATTAGACCCAGAATTATATCTGCTAACAGTCACACTCTGAGCGTGAAATTATAAATTTGACCTGCCAGTTTCTCCTCCTTGGTCCTTACTGGTGCCCTAGCCGCTACCATGGCCAAGGTGAAACAAGGGAAAAGCTGCAAGAGGAAAATACTTGGTGATAAATCCAACGTGGGGCAGACCCTATACAAAATGAAGAAACTGTGTCTGTCAGCCAAGTATTGGACATATCTATGCGAGCTATTGGGTAACTTGACACAAGGTCACTGTACATGTGAATAGTGGGATAACATAATATGCGACTAGGGCTTAAGTTCAATTTTCCAAGATACATGTAGGTTTCAATGCGCAGAAGAACACGCATCCGTTAAAATTCAACTTTGATGTCATATTTACTGGTCATCCGCACTGTGAGAAACGTTTGATAGTTTACACTATAAACAAACACAGAAATAACTCTCGTTGACTGAAAAATGAATCCTGATCAGTCGCTCCAAACTAATTCTATGACTTTGTCCGTGTTCAAAGGGATACACTGCCCTTTGAAAACGGCTTACTCGGGATGATGATAGCCCCCACGTGCACAACTTTGCAGCGATATTACTCGAATATTTTAAAACAAAGACTGAGCTGAACATTAAAGTACAAACTGCAAAAACGCATCAGTGATTTGAAAAAAAAAGATCCATATGAAAGATGCTGGTTCCACTTTTTTGCAACAACATTAAAAAAAAAGAGCCGATCGACAACTTTGCTATTCTCTTGCAAGAGAAGGGAACGCACTTAAAAATCTATGAATAGTTTTTTTTTTTTAAGTTTAGTTTAAACATATTTATATATACTGGATTAAATATAGTTTTTAAAGTTTATATATAAAGATTAAAGTGCTAAAAGAATAAACTTTTTCCGTCAGGTAGTATTCGAGTATTATCGAAAAAACGTGATGCATACCCGATTTGGCACTATGTATTGGTTTGTACAACAGTTGTCACTGTGTAGCCGGATCTGTCGGTCGTGGTGCATCCTCAAGTCACTTGCGGCTAAGCGCACGAACACACACACACACACACACACACACACACATACACACACACACATATATATATATATATATATATATATATATATATATATATATATATATATATATATATATATTTATATATACATATATATGTATATATACCATGTTAATCATGACCAATGCATACATATTTAGACCCTAAAATGGGTTGGACATTACCATAAATTTTCGACCTGATTCAATGAGCATTTGCTTTTTTTAAAAATCTATAAATACTTTTTTGTTCATTTGTGCGTTGATTCTTTCGGATAATCTTTCTTCCGTTCCTCTCTTCCGTGTCTGCCTAGCCATGCTGCTATTTGTCCATTCATTTACAAGTTGATTTTAAAAATTGTAAAGGTGTTGGCATATGTTGAAAACAGCCGCAACGCTCTCTCTCTCTCTCTCTCTCTCTCTCTCTCTCTCTCTCTCTCTCTCTCTCTCTCTCTCTCTCTGTCTGTCTGTCTGTCTGTCTGACTGACTGTCTGTCTGTCTCTGTGCGTGTTAATGTCCGATACCAACATTTTTATACGATTTAATCCAAAATCATGACCACGAATGTAGTATGCCACTCGTGTTACTGGAACATTCTGTCAGGGGTCGTGTAAACGTGACACAACTTAATGACTAATGTAGTTGTAAATTTAGTGACATTGTTTTAAAATAATGGCTATAGCACAATTCTTAACTGTCCGGAAAATAGTTTACCACTCCCGGGATATTGATTTAAACGTATTTCGTTAATCGAATACATCAAAATTAACATACCATATAATTACTTCAGCAATTTTGAAAAAAAAGGCAAAGCCCTGTTTTAATCCCTCTTGCGAGAAAGGACAGCATATATTACCCTTGTTACCACACTAAATGCACAGGGATCTGAATTTTGTTTCTTGTACCCTTTGTTACCAACAAGAAACAAAATTAAAACTTCTGTACATTTCAGTAGAGTAACAAGGGTGACAAGGGTAACAAACGATACAAGAAACAAAATTTAGACCTGTGTACATTTCAGCAGGGTAACAAGGGTAACAAGGGTAACAAGGGTAACAAGGGTGACAAGAGTAACAAAGGGTAGAAGAAACCAAATTCAGATCCCTGTACATTTACAATGGCAACAAGACCATACTGACATGCACCATCTTGCTTTGGCGGTACACATGACCACATGCCGTGAATCTTGGAAATCTTTTGCCGGGGAATTAACTGACGACACTCATACTTTTTTCCGCACGTGCAAAACATGTACACTTAAGTACACGTAAATTAATAAACATTAAAGATCGAAACTTAAGATACATTAAGTGTTTTTCTAGTTCTGGGAGGGACAAATTTTGTTGTATGCTTTTTTACGACTTTGCAATGCCAGGATTTTTTTTTTTTATCGTTTATGCAAATTTAAAATGCGAGCCACGAAGGACAACCCACTTTGTCAAATGCGCAAGGTGACTGCAAGTTTAAAGCGCCTGGCATGTCGCAAGATGCGGTCGCTACTCGCACGATGCTCGCTTGTATTTCGCACGATGCTCTTCCGTTGCCACGTAACCAGACGCATTGCTAGCCAAATGCGAAGAGGAATGAGCACACATTTGCATGGTGCGAGCATCTTATTTGAGCATGCTACACAAGGCTAGCTGTTTTTCCGTTTGCGCGCGAGCGTGCTCGACGGGCCAGCAATTTGGTCCATTTGGCGAAAGCTGTATTGTAACAAATATGATGGAAAATGGGGAAAATAATGAAACAGGTGGGCGTTATTTCCATACATACATGAAGATATAGATGGAGGTAACAATCAGTACAAATATAAACTAGGAAAGATGATTTGCTGCATAGCAAATCAGTGTGTGTGTCTTCAAAGCATATTGGTATGGTAATGTACAACTATTCCATAACACAAGGGTAGAAGTTGGAATGGTGTCTCTATCTTTTATTGCTTTGGAGTTTTTTAAGATTTAGAACTTCTAATGGTGCTATTTAGCATAATTTAAATGGCTACAACTTTTATTTGTAATTCATTAGGTGCGCAATGGTCAACAACCCGTACAAGAAGTTTGAATGACATCTCTATCCATTATAGTGTTAAAGATATTCAAGATTGAAAATTTCGAATACTGCTAATTAGCATAATTTAAATTGCTACAACAAGGATGGTTATCAAACTTGAAACGAGTCTTTAGAAATAGAATTTATCGTTACAAATCCCACATTAAGAATTTCAATACGGTTAATCTAAAACCACCTAAAGTTTGAAAAGCAGTCAAAGAACTACAAGAAAGATTTGTAATCACTAACATAGATAAGGCAGGGAACAATTTTGGGATCATCTGCAAAAAATATTATCTCGATGTTTTGAAAAAAGAACTTGGTATAAACAATATTTCAGATATAAGAGGAAATGACGTTTATAAATTACAAAAACAATCCATTGATAATTTGATAGATACACATAAAGATTAGATGAAAAGGAATTTTAATATCAAAATTTCTGAAGAGGACTCCTCTATTCCACTTTTGTTCTGGATACCCAAATTACATCAAAACCCTTTTAAATCTAGATTCATAGCCGGTGCTGGAAAATGTACAACAAAACAATTATCAAAAGAAGTAACATTGTGTTTGACTGCAATTAGGAATCATTTTCGTAAATACTGTAATGCAATTTCTAGAAACTGTGAAATAAATTGTTTTTGGATTATTAGCAAATCTTCCGAGTTTGTATCTAAAATTTAAGATGTAAAAGCAAAAAATATTAAATGTTTTGATTTTTCTACACTGTACACAAATCTACCGATAGATGAAGTCAAAAGTTCTCTTTCAGAATTAATAAGCAAAAGGTTTAAACATAATTATAAACCATATATTAATATCAATTCATATGCAAAGAAAGCATATTGGTCACACAATAAATATTCAAAAAGTAACGTGAAATCTTCAACTGTTGAAACTTTGGTATATGCTATAAAGTTTCTTTTGGATAATACTTTTGTTCAATGCGGACCATTGGTTTTTCAACTAATAAAAGGCATTCCAATGGCAAGCAACTGCTCCCCTTTACTGGCAGATTTGTATTTAACCTGGCTTGAATTTAAGTATATGGATAATTTGATGAAAAAGGACTTTCACATGGCCACAAAATTATCAAACAACGCAAGATATATTGATGACATTGCTTGTTTTAATGTACAAAATTTCAGTAAAATTGCTAAAGAAATTTACCCAAAAGATATCCCTTTGGAGGGTAACAATTCAGATGGTTTCAGAGATGTGTTTTTGGACTTGGATATTCAGGTCCCTAATGACAGGTTTTGTATTAAAGTCTGTCACAAAATAGATGAGTTTAACTTTGAAGTAGTTAATTATCATTTCCCGGACAGTAATATTTCGGATACTTTGGATATAATGCATTTTTGTCACAGATTTTGAGATTTGGTCGTATTTGTTCTAAATTTCAGGACTTTGCATCTAGAATCAAATTTATTTACAATAAACTTGAGTCAAGATGATTCAAAGGTGTACTTTTGATCAAATATTTCTACAAATTTTGCTGTAATTATCTCGAGATGGTTAGAAAGTTTGGCTTCAATAATTTTAGAGATTTTAGACTTGCCTGTTTTGCTACTTAATTTTATCTTTTGACATCATTATGTTTAAATGTTCACCTTTCAGACATTTTAGGCTAGCTTGTTTTCTGTTAGATAAACCCGCAGGGGCTACAGGTAGCAAGAAGCGGCCTACGACAGTTACAAGCTTGCCTAATTGTACTTGATATCTGGTTGATATTTTCATTGCATTCTGTTGACATAAATACAAAAGACTTTCATTCTTTTCTGACTTGCCCTATAATTCTACTATTAATATCCAAAGATTACTAGAAATTTGGCCACAATAATTTACAGTTTTTAGACTTGTCTGTTTTGCTACTTAACTTTATCTTTTGGCATCTTTCTGTTTTAATATTCACCATCAGACATTTTAGGCTTACATGTTTTCTGTTAGGTAAACCCTCAGGGGCTACAGGTAGCAAGAAGCGGCCTTCGACAGTTACATGTTTGTCTAATTGTACTTAAAATCCTGTTAAAAATTGTTTTGATAGCATGTTTTTGGCATAAATGCTGATGACTTTCATTCTTTTCTGATATGCCTAAATGCACATTTACTTAATATTAAAAAAATACTCAAAATTGACAGTATTTTCTCAAATGTCACAAACCTGACACATTAAGTTGACACACGGGCTCAGGGTTGGCAGTGAAATAGAGCTTAATTGTTTGAGGAGTATGTGTCAAAATGGAGTTTGTTTTTTATCTCTGGTGCCGGATGTACATTGTTGCATTCCTTGTTACGATTTCCCTTGGTTTATACAGGTGGTCTAGCTGCAACTATTTATTTTACAATCTCTGGGACTGAATGTAATGCCCCAGCTTGTTTCCACTTCAGTTAAACATTGGCGGGTGGTTTAACTAGGATAAGCTGTCCAGCTAGAAGGGGTACATATTGGTTCAGGGGAAAGTCAAATTGTTCTTATCTGAACCTGTACAATACAAATTTGGTAATTATGGTTTGTTTGACAGGTATTCTTCTTTGATATGAAGCTCTGCATTTATAAGCAAAACTTCGCGTATTTAGCTCATTCATCAATTGCCACGTTCATATTTATTCATTATCATGTGGGTTGTCTTTGCTGAATATTTAGCTTAGACAAGGAGCCGCTACTCAGACAGACGTGTACGGGTAAAAGGCTCCGAAACATGTTGAGTAGTTACCCGCTGAAAACCCTTTAATTTATTTGGGCTAATACAGCCTATGTCACAATTTTACAGAGGAACGTGTGCAATAGGGACAATAGTACTTCTATGTATATAAGTTAGACAGGGACAGGTTAGCTTATGGAGAGTAAAGAGTTCGGACTGCGAAATAGGGTAATGACTACCAGGAAGTGGTTTTGGACAAAAAGACATAGATACAACTTTTGTTTTAGATTCATTACATGCGCAATGGTCAACAACCCCCGAGTAAAAGTTGTAAACACATCTCTATCTATAATAGTTTTGAAGATATTCAAGTTTTGAAATTTCAAATGCTGCTAATTAGCATAATTTAAATGGCTACAACTTTTGCTTTACATTCATTGCATGCACAATGGTCAATAACCCCCTAGTAGAATTTAAAATGACATCCCTATCTTTAATATTTTTTAAGATATTCAAGTTTTAAAATATCAAATGTTGCTAATTAGCGTAGTTAAAATTGTTTAAACTTTTGTCTTAAATTCATTGGATGCGCACTGGTCAATAACCACCTAGTAGAAGTTGGAATGACATCTCTATCTATTATACTTTTGAAGATATTCAAGATTTAAAATTTCAAATACCCCTAATTTGCATAATTTTAAACATCTTCATACCTCTGTATAAAACGGTCAAATTTCTTGTATGATGCCACAATCATGCCAAGTTTGGAGTTTTTATGTATAATAGTGTCCAAGAAAAGTGTAGGACAAATTTGCTAGTAAAGAAGAAAGAAGAAAGAAAGAAAGAAAGAAATAAAGAACTCGAGGAAAAATAGAAAAGTGTGTGTTAACATACACACTTTAATGACTTATCTCTGTACAATTTTTACCTTGTGTCTAATTATGATGGCCAGCCGCAAACCGGTGCTAAGGGGTACATTGAATCTTCCAGGGGTTTTGACATATTTGTGAATTGCTTTGATTATATACCAATTTCCAGAATTATGTATGTTGACAATCCAAAAATAAGGTTTTAAAATTGAATTCTGCAAGGGCATTGTCTTAGTTTGGAGTTCATCCCTCGCCGTAAAGTATTTGTTGCACTAGAAGAAATAATGAAAACCGTCCTCAGCCGAGGTACCACAGGCACAAAAAGGTGATTCAATCAGATTCGTCCTATATAAATCTGTATTCAGCTGGCTAAAGCCCATTTTCAGTCTAGCATGAAAAATACATATCCCTCGGTCTCCAAAATAAAACATTTTATTACATTCCGGCTTAGATTTATTGACTTTCTTCTTAAATTGATCTAAATCTTCATAGTTTTTAACCGATTGTGGAAGAAGGTTCCATTTGCGCAGTGTGGCAGGGAAAAATAGAGAAGGTATTTGTACGAGCATAAATTGAGCTTACATCCTGCCTTGACCTGATATTATATGTAGTTCGTTCTCCAACAGTACGTCCAATTAAATAACATAAATGTGAGGGAGCCAGTCCATTAACTATTTTGTACATAAGTACTGGATTATCTCGCCAAATTCGACATAGGTCGCTAAGCAACCACAATTTTCTGTTGCAACATACGGAACCAAGCGCACATTCATACAAACAGCATCATCTTGATCCTTACTATACCGGGAAGATAAGACCGGGGCCGTAATAGTCACAGCTGGTCAGTTGATCAGAAATAGAAATATTCCTGTGGTATTTGCGCAAAACTGTTGATGTAACTTCTTCCTGGGCAAACTAAAGTCTTTAATTTTCGAGCAGAATTATTAAACAAATGTGAGATTTAAACCTTATATAATTTTGTAAATCCGGGTAATTTAGTCTCTCTTTTAGAGCGTCGTCCCAGTGCGCATATACCGGTGAAACAGAAAATATCAGTTTTAATTAAAACATGTTATATCAACGTATTTTTTTCTATTTAGGGGTGGGGGGTGTGGGGGTCAGGCGGGATGCAAGCTATTCCTTAAGAGATGTATATAGCCAATTTCTTTGTATTAATTCCGAGAGATTCTAAATACGTCATGATGTTCTGATTTTAGATAAGATTTGTTACAATAGATCATGTGACCAATGCCTGTGATGATACTCAATGTAACATGTTCAACTGGGAATCAAAGGATTTTTTTTTCTCAAGATGAGTATCATATACACACGCAGTACGAAGTACATTGTAAAGATAACATAAGGAAGACCTTTTGTCATTTTGCATATTAGGCAAACCAAAATTTTGGATGTTGAGCAAATCAAAATATCCATAATACGGTCTTATTAATATTAAATTTTAGATGTAAACGGCATCGACTTACTTTACACAGTCTTCCATGTTTCTTCTGAAGATGATGCTGTGTTTGATGTCGTTTATGTGAACGCTAAAAACATGAATTTGATGAAAGTCGATCTGTAAATTCCAGAAAGGCTATTCCCGTCAATTTATTTTGCTTCTTTCGGAAGACCTGCATGATCTAGGTATCTATTAAACCTAAAGTGTGACAGGTCGCGGCTGAATTACACTTCTACAACTTTGTGCTGTGACTACAATTTATCCCAACTCACGAGCAAACAGCGATAAATGACCTATGGTACATCGACTTCTCCACTGTGATGTCTCGACAGTTATTGCCAGTCTTTTCGCCGTGTTAAGGGTTGATTCAGACAATCACGTACGACCTTTTACAGTGGATGATTGTTAGTATTATGGAAGATAGGTAAAGCGGAATTGCCGTAAAAGGTCATAATGGTCTAGGCGGTGTGAGTCTGAGTTTGGAATTGTTTACGAACAGACAACGCAGTGGGCGCCAGCCTACTTCATCACTGACTATGGAATAAGACCATCGTGACCCAGATTTTACCAGCGACATTTGGATGGTTACATCCGAAAGTAAAAAAAAAAAAAAAAAAGAAAAGAAAGAAACATAATTCAGTAGATAACAGAATCATTGATTTCCGGACAAGTTTAGGTCAGAGAAATAAAACTCAGATTTTCATAATTTCTTTTTTAATTGGTAGATATGTGCAGTTTGCTTTTATTCCTAAATCCCTTTGAATAGAAGTAAAGGAATACATAGGGCAATCATAAGTTTGTTTATAGCCTAGTATTGTTTTGTCAGCACTTGATCTATCTTGTTTTTCTTTTAAGTTATTAAAATAGGCAAGAAGTAAAGCGCCTTAGTGCTTTTTTCAGCTTAGCTAACATCTAACTTATTCTAATAGCCAAGGTATTGTTTTGTTAGCACTTGATGTATCTTGTTATTCCCTTAAGTTATGAAAATCGGGTAGGAGTAGCGCTATACTATGTTTCAGCTTTATAAACATCTTATCACCCTCCTAGTTTATTGTAATAGCCAAGTTATCAACATAATTAGTGAACACAGCTCTTTTGGTTCTTGCGCCAACTAAATTCTTTCTCTTGTCAACCCAATTCGTTAAAGATCAGTGGCCAGGACACTGTAAGTTTGTACTTATTTTGCACATTCTAATGCATCTATCATTTCCCATCAAATATTAGGCACTGTGCATTTTCATAGACAATACAATATGTTATAAATTGGGACTTATACGCTCCCTCAGGGAGACTCTTTTTGATGGCAAAACGTCAAAAAAGCTGGAAGGAGCTATGACATGGTTCCAGCGTGGAAGGTTTATAAAAATCCGAATAACAACCTAATCTTACACATTTTAAAATATTATTCAGGTACATGTACACCGTCGCTGCATTTTTTAGTTTTGGGTTTCCAGACAGAAAACATGTATATATATATATATATATATATATATATATATATATATATATATATATATATATATATATATATATATATATATATATATATATATATATATATATATATATATATATATATATATATATATATATATATATATATATATATATATATATATATATATATATATATATATATACATATATATATATATATTTATATATCTACATATATATTTATATATTGTATGTGTGTTTTTTTGTCCAGAACCACTTCCTAGTATTCGTTACCCTATTCCGCAGTCCGAACTCTTTACTCTCCGAAAGCTAACCGGTCCCGGTCTTACCTGTATACTACAGCCTGACCGAACCCGAACAGCTGAACCCGAGTTTACGGGGTTTCAAGATTGAAGCCCGGCTCGGGTTCGGATTTTACCGTCGCTAAACGTTCGGGTTCGGTTATCACTGTCAATGTTGGCAATAAAGTTAAATAAAAGGTCACTGAGATTACTTTTCGTACTTGTATACACTTTAAACAATGCAACAAACGATACTTTGCAATTAGGTGTGTCACATGGGTTGCATTAATCACATTAATTGCATTAACAATGGTAATGCCCCTGTGCAAAAGGGTAACAGCTATTACCCCCTGTCGAACGTTTTCATGTTTGAATTGCACATACCGAACCCGAACGGCGCCCGGTACGGGATCGGTAATGTGTACCGAGTACCGAGTACCCGGTTTGGTTTAAAAATGCGTGCTCGGTCAGGCTCTAGTATAGTATGTACACATGGAAGTACTATTGTCCATATTGCACAGGTTGCATATAGGTTGTATTGGCCCAAATAAAATGAAGGATCTTCAGCGGGTAACTACTCAGAACATGTTTTGGAGCCTATTACCCGTTCATGTCTCCCTGAATAGCGGCTCCTTGTCTAAGCTAAATATTCAGCAGGGAAAACCCACATAATAATGAATACATATGAACGTGGCAAATAATGAATTAGCTAAATACGTGAAGCTTTTGCTTATAAATGCAGAGGTTCATTATGAAAGAAAATAGCTGTCAAATAAACCATAATTACTAAATTTGTATAGTACAGGTTGAGATAAGAACAATTTGACTTACGCTGAACCAATATGTACCCCTTCTAGCTGGATAGCTTATCCTACCTAGTTAAACTACCCGCCAGTGTATAACTGAAGTGGAAACAAACTGGGGCATTACATTCAGTCCCGGTGATTGTAAAATAAACTGTCGCAGCTAGGTCACCTGTACAAATTAAGGGAAATCGTAACAAGGACTGCAACAATGGACATCCTGCACCAGAAATGTAAAACAAACTCCATGATGACCCCTACTTCAGACTTTGAAAGTCCACAAACAATAAAGCATTTGTATTTCACTGCCAACCCTGGGTCAATGTCTCGACGTAATATGTCCCCTGGGGGTTTAACCTAAGAGAAAACAAGCTAGGCAAAAAATGTCTGAAGGTGAACATTGAAAAAAGGATGCCAAAAGATAATATTAAGTAGAAAAACAATTATATATATATATATATATATATATACATTAAAGCCTGACCGAGCATGCATTTATAACCCAAACCGGGTACTCAGTACTCGGCACACATTACCGATCCCGAACCGGGTTCGGGTTCGGTATATGCAAACATGAAAACGTTCATCAGGGGTTAATAGCGGTTGCCTTTTTGCATAGGGGCATTACTATTGTTAATGTAATTGAGGCAATTAATGCAACCCATATGACACATGTAATTGCAAAGTATCGTTTGTTGCATTGTTAAAAGTGTATACAAGTACGAAAAGTAACCTCAGTGACTTTTTAATGTAACGTTATTGCTAACATTGACAGTGATAACCGAACCCGAACGTTTAGCGGCGGTAAAAACCGAACCCGAGCCGGGTTTCAATCCTGAAACCCGGTAAACTCGAATTCGGTTGTTCGGGTTCGGTCAGGCTGTAATATATATATATACATCGGGTGCTGTCACCTATGTTCTGAGTAAACAGTTTAATCCGCACACTGCCTTTCATACTTATCTTCAAATTTTAGGGACAACATGCTGCATACAAACATAGCATATATGTAAATAAAATATACATAAACAAATAAATGAAAAAAGAACCAAACAAAAGCAAACAAACAAACAAACAAAAATAAATAAATAAATAAATAAATAAATAAATAAATAAATAAATAAATAAATAAATAAATAAATAAATAAATAAATAAATAAATAAATAAATAAAAGAAGATAGATCCCAACACCGATTGCTCTTGACCAATTCGGTGTGGGAGCACATTTAGAATCAAAATCAAATTGCATGGGGAGCCAGCTTGTTATTATTCCATTTACTTCATACATGTATCGTACATGTATTTGGAGTAATCTGTTTTATTATGCTACTTAAGCCACATTGTATCTGGAGTAAACCTGTTATTATTCTATATATGTCATATTGTATGTAGAGTTAAACTAAAAGAACTTGTTAATTCAGGCAAAAACCATTCGGCAGCGATACCTACTTGCCATGTCATCTTCGGTGTCTCGCACTAATAGTTTATTTTTGGAGTGATGAATTGCAAAATCCGATACTGAATGCGTCAGATTTCTTCATTGGGTATCGACCTTCAGCGCTTTGATCATGTCAATACTTTTGCCGACCATTTGTGACTATAAAAACACATGCTAACGGACACATGTGTTCTAACAACTGCTACATACTCATAGTATTGGCATATTGTATTGCTACCCGACGACGCCATATTTTGTTCAAGATAAATTGATAAGTTAAATGTTCCCCAGAGGTAACATACATACAGGTTTGCAAAAAGCAGATCAATTTACTGTTCGTTTATTAATGAGAACAATCCTTATTCCATTGTGTAGTTTCGTATTTCAAATGCTGTCTTGTTGCTGATCAGGTACAAAATGAATTGCTGAATTTGAATATGCATATACAAAACCAATCTGGAGAAATTTGAATAAAGTCATACCATCGGAATTCTGAGTAGATCTGTTGCTGGCGTCATAAAATAAATTGTAATTCTCTATTCATATCGGCGTCATAATATTTGAAATTATTTAATGGAACTGTACCAAGAATTATTGGATTAAGTAAAGGTAATATAAATTCAGTAAAATTGTATCCAAGCAGTGCGCTTTGCTTTTGGGAGAAATACTGACACTATATATATTATATACTTATGACAAGGTACAGTTTCATGTCTTAATAGTAATGTGATCCATTGCTCCACCACAGTTTGTTGAACAAATCTCATAATGTATGGCCCTGAAAAAAAAGATTAATTTGCAATTTCATGTTCCTTGGGTACAATACCTCAGTTCAATAATTGCGTGTGATCCACTCTGCCTGTGAATCTAAATGCAACTACACAGATAAAACAATAATGCTTATACAAATAACAACTCAATGCATGATCATTATATAACGGTACCAGTCATTCATCTAAAACAAATTATTCCTAATTGATGAAAAGGAAAAAATAATAATAATTAAGATTAAGCAAATAAATTGTACAATATTACGATCATTTGTTTTGCACCTCAATTGCCATTAAATAGTCAGGACTGTTTGGCATTCATGATTGTTAATTTCAGGCAACAAAACGATTCAAACGTTTTGCCTTTGCTTGAATTGAGAGTACAGATGGGGGACCAATACATCCCTTCAAAGGTCACATGCCTGCTTCAAAATATGTTTTCGTACTCTTGTGTACGATGTCACGGAAGGTAACTAAATATGTTTCCATGAAGTAACTCACTCAGACCCTGTTCAGAATTGCAAATGGGTGACTTTGAGTCATTGCCAAGGTCTCAAAATTTTGAACATTTGTCCGAAAAGTAGGATAAGATGAAGTAATAAAACTCTAAACTGTTCAATCTCCCTGTAAGGATGGGCAGCTTTTCTTACTCCGAAAAGCATTATTAAGCAATCGAGCAAAAAGATTTATGCACAAAATACTAATCGCCTTTCATATTGCAGAAATGCAAACGTTGCGGCTGATGTTCCACCAAAACTATTGTTGAGCATGCACAGCAACTTTAAATGTAAATGTGGTTGGCAAAGAATTTCACTGGTTGAGGATATCAGTCCAAGAAGAGTAAGACTGTGTGTGTAATATTTTGATAGCTTTACCTTTGAGTAGTTCAAAAGGCTCATTATAATAGTTTTTAGATATACAGTAAACTCAATTTCTGCCAACCGTTAGAGAAAAAAAAGACAAATTTGGTACCACTTTAACTCTTTCGCCGCTAACTGTGACTCAAGTCGAAGTACTTAAAATAAAGTTCTCTGAATTATCAAATGGAAACTATATTAATATTATTCTAAAAATATGGCTTTCATTCAAGTACTGGAATGCCTGTAGTCCCACAGAATATAATTGTCGAGGTCAACAGTTATTTTGGCGTTGGCACTGAAAGTGTTAAATATGGCTTTTTCAGAATGTAGAACTAAAATTCGGGTAGCAAACATGGATCCATTTTGTAATATCGACAAATATTAGTGCTCTACTACGCGATCATGTATGATACGATGTCCTGCTTTTCATGCAGGTGAGCTCCTTATACTCGAAACGATGTTCATACTGGATTTTGAGTAACTCAAATTGTGACTTTTTTTTCCTTGTGAACAATATATGATTTTCAGCGGACAAACTCCACGATCGCTTGTGGAAAGATTCTGTTTAAAGCAAAGAAATAGGCCTGGAACTATTGTGTGGAATGATAAAACGAGTCAACATATACTAAAGCACTGTCGGGGGGGGGGGGTGTTTTTTTTTTTTTTGTGGGTTTTTTTTTGTGGGTTTTTTTTTTTTGTTTTGTTTTGTTTTGTTTTGTTTTGTTTTGTTTTTTGTTTTTCTTTTTTTGTTTTGTTTTTTTTTTGTTTTTGTTTTTTGTTTTTTGTTTTTTTGTTTTTTGTTATTTGTTTTTTTTTTTGGTCAATATTTGACAGCATTTAGAACTGCCCAAGGGCAAGATATGTTTTTCCAATAAGTACAAGGTGTCCTTTACAAGACACATGCTCCTCATATCGCTATCATTAGAGGAAGTTTAACTTATTCTTGTGGTACCTATGTAGGACTTAGGGGTATTTTTTCATCATTCCCACTGCAGCTTTGTTGAATCTACTTGTAACTGATTGATTCTCTTGCCGCGAGAAATTTTCACCCTGACCCAATGCACCGCTGCCTCAAGTGCAATGCCTTTTGATCGCTGAGTCGTCTGCATGCAGCCAGCTGTGTAGCAGAACTGCCGTCCTGGAGACACTTTGATCTCAAAACCAGAGAGACGAAAAAATATCTGGTGCCCAAAACACACTAGAATAAAATTGTGTACAAGAGATCACTATAGGCCTACGGGTATAGTGACAACTTTTTTTTCTAATACAAATACAGTAAAAAAGAAAACAGCAGGACTCAGTGCAAGGTTTCAGTATTCTCTAACATTTTTTTCTCCAAAGAACGCATGGCTGGAACCACAATATAATTGTTAATGTGAGAGCTAGGAGGCTCTAAATGATTTAAGCCAATTATCAAACTTTAGTGAGGCTTAATTCATTTGCCTAATTATAGAAAAAATACAAAACAAATATATGACATGGACACAAATACCTCAGTATTTTGCTTCAGCTTTCAATGTTGCATTTACAAAAATGCGTGTTATATCAGACATATTACTGAATTTATATTTTCTGATTTTGTTAGTCATATTCTCCTATTATTGGTAACATAACTTGCATAGGGCACATTGGCTGTACTCATTTTTTGATTCAACTTCAAATATTGTGGCATGAGATATTTGAGATACAAGTCTAAAACTGCTAGATTGTTTAATTTCTTTGAAAACATGGAAAATGCGGTGGCTATTATAACGCATCAGTATATTTTCAACTTGAAAATTTACAGAAGTTGCCCCACTATGTAATGATACACTTTTGAGCAGGATGGCCCCTGTGGGTTTCCCTGTCAAGGGTGAAGAGGAGGGCTGGTAATAAAACTGCAAATATATTGACCTTTCGCACAAATTATGGGCAAAACCTGTTGATAACGGCAAAATGCTGAATTAAAAAAAAAGTGAATTGTGATGCATATCTGTATTCGTAATACTCTAGAACAACCAATACCGTTGAGGGATTAAATTACCTATCCCTGTTCTCAATCAAAGCTGACGCTTTCAAGCAATTGGGGCAAAAATGAGAGAAAACACACTCTTATCCTGATAAACAAATCAAGTTAATCATCAACAGTGGTAAAGATTACATGATTTCAACCTCCGTGAAGGCTAACTAAATCGTTACAATTTGTGACGATCAGTCAGCATTTATATAAATATTCGGTGCAATTCTGTCCTATTTTGGTGACATCTGGCTTCTGTGTAATAATGATGCTAAAGTGAGATGTCAACCTTCCAACATCAAACAATCTGAGAAACCAAACAAAGCAAAGTTTGCAGAAAGTGATACCCGATTTTTGTTTTCACTTCTTATAATCTATTTTGCCATAGGAATTTCAAAGTATCAATAAAAAATAAAAATGTTGAATCCATTTCAAACTGAAAAATTAGGAAAATTTTAAGTTTACTTGGCACGATTGCTGTTAAAAAAACACAAGTGACGAAAATTATATAGACAAAATACAATTTTCCACCTCATGTGCTTTTCAAAGGTATATATTTTGTTGGACTTATTTTCAGTTTAATGTGTTTTCGTGCCTATTTTGTGGAAACCTGTGCTAAGCAGAAGTATATTCTTAAAAAAGCCGATCTCTTATTCGTTTTCCGATCTAATTGCCGAGAAGCTGAAACAATTCTGAAAATAAATAATTCGGGGTGCCTCAACACCGTGCTTAAGGCATTCAAAGTACCCAATCTTTTGCGTTTGATTCTCAAGAGTGCACTTTCCATCGCTCATCTGGGTGCACAAATGTTTGTTTTCTAAAAACGTCACCCTCAAAATCGCAAAGACATCCAGAAAGATAAAAATGGCCTTGTTTGACTTCACATATGAACCCCACCCGCGTTCTGTTATTCATGACACCCTAGGCTGTTTTCTCACAAAACAATTTTGAATGTGATTGGAAGTTTGATGTGAAATAAAGTTGACGTGATGTTTTTCTTGCCATAGGCATTATCATTTGCAATGAGATTGGAAGTGTTGTAGACTTTATTGAAGTTGATGCATCATAATTCAACATCAGAATTAATTTGTTGTGCATTTCAGAAATCTTATCTTCCGACTTATTTGAAGTTACAATGAATCAACACGATTAGTGTCGTGACGTCGTCACATTTACTCTCTTAGACCTTTGATCATGCTTGTTGCTTACTCACATGATTTCTCCTAAATGTGGATCACAAGCAGAATGCTCCTTATGTTTTGAGTGCTTAGCTTATCGATGGGCCACAAACCGAAATCACACTAAGGCTACAATAATTCCTAATTTGATACATCAATAACAGGCAACTGGCACTTTAGAACAAGAATATAATATCTGGCTGCTTAAACCTATAATACAGGTTGTATGATGCGCCAAGAGGTCATATTTAGCTAGTTGATGCTTGTGAATACGTCTGTATAGTTTGGTACAATGTTACATGTAAAGGTGTTTTTGAGCATAATGGGTGTGGATGGGATGCATAGTATCAGATCCCCATTGTATGCCAATGCAGTACATACAGATTTTACTGTATGTCATTGTTACCACAAGTCACGAGAGCTACACTTAGAGTTAGATCTACTTACAGTTTGTAATTCCATTAAGTGCTTTTGGCTTGGTTCAGATTCCAGCTAAGTATCATCCACATCTTGTATATTTGCAATGGGTAGATGCTTTCCGCGAGACAACTGTGAATATTGGTTAAGCATTTGAATGTGTGTATGTATGTGTGGGTGCGTGTGTGTGTATGTGTGAGTGTGCGTGTGTGTGTGTGAGTGTGTGTGTGTGTGTGTGTGTTTTGTGTGTGTGTGTGTGAGAGAGAGAGAGAGAGGGGGGGGAGAAAGAGAGATGTGCATTCATACATTTATCTGGTACATATCTGTCTTTAAAGGCCTGAATCATGGTTTTCCCTGTCCAGATGATTTAAAATTTTACATGCCCCTCTGCTTTGAGCAATTTATGTCCGGGTAACAGGTGTCATCTTGTGACAGCACACACTGAATCAATATATTGAGTGGTCTCAAACATCTGTTGGATTGAGAGGCCAAATTTTCTTCCAAATTTCTGTGCCACTTCTTATTTGTGTCTACCGTTTGTTGGACCCAAAGTGCACTGTTTTATTGGCCACAATGCAGAGAGTGGCATCCCGCATCATATAAATATGGGACCTCCTGGTATCATATCAGGCAAAAGTGACCATCACAATACACTAATATAGCTCTCCACAAATATTGCCATCCTACATACCCATAATCATCATGTCGTTGTTGAAGTCCTGCTTTATATATGGCACATACAGCATTAGGCTATTTGTCCTTACCTTTATCTGTCAATTTTATTTGCTCCCTCCTTAATGCTCACATGCTGGAACTCTGGGCCAGTCACTGTGCTCGTTCCATATTTCTTTTAATGTAGATTCCTATCAATGATGCCAAATTACAATTACAAAAGTCTCATTCCTGTAATTTCTTTTCACTGCCGTCGTTTTGATGAGCAGTCATCACAAACATCCCAGCAAAGAATCAAACTCATCAGGTTATATAACCTGTACTATACCAATTTAGTAATTATTGTTTTTTTTGCAGGTATTATTCTTTCATAATGAATGTATTTTTAAGCAAAACTTCACGTATTTAGCTAATTCATCATTTACCACGTTCATATGTATTCATTATTATGTGGGTTGTCTTTACTGAATATTTAGCTTAGACAAGGGGCCGCTACTCAGAAAGACATTTACGGGTGATAGGCTCTGAAACATGTTGAGTAGTTACCCGCTGAAGATCCTTTAATTTATTTGGGCTGATACAGCCCATCTCCAAATTTAACGGAGGAACGTGTGCAATATGGACAATAGTACTTCTATGTGTGTATGGGTTAGACAGGGACAGGTTAGCTTATAGAGAGTAAAGAGTTCGGACTGCCGAATAGGGTAATGACTACTAGGAAGTGGTTTTGGACAAAAAAAAAAACACAAATACAATAACCTGGATATAGCACAGTGTTTTTTCCCTAAAGAGACTTAATATTCTTATCTGTTCTCCTGGTCGTTGCATAATTGTCAATATCAGAACAGATCTATCAATCTGTGCAAACCTTTCAAATATTAAGAGTTTAGCATCATCATCTGGCAGAATCTCAACAGTCCTTGTAACGTTGTCGTTGGCTCATGAACAATGATTCTCTGACGACTTCTAAAAATATCCAAAAGGATGGTGCATTTCGTGTATCATCATTTGTTTTCACAAATATTGATTTTTGATGGATTTGAATGAGTATAGAAAAAGGATTTCAATGTGTCATGCAACTAAAATATGTCTACCCATAAACCCACAGTAAATGTATTGGGTGTATTTTACATGCCTCCTTCTTGTTCAGTGAGTGCAATATTTAGTCTTAAAACACATTGGTTTACAATTATAGCTGGATAAGCATTTCTGTCGGGGAATATACTATCTGACAAATGTATCCATATGGGTATTTTAAAATCTCCGTGAATTGTATTTGGGTGGAAGTTTCAGTGAATGTATACGCCATATAAAATTATACAGAATGCATGTGTCAAGAACACACTTTTTATTAGGACTCAGCAAAGAACATTGAATTCTTATTTGAAAAAAAAGTCATCCCTCTTCAGAGTTTTACTCTGTTTATACAGACCTGTGTATACTGTAGACCACTATTCCAGATCTACGGAGTGGGAAATCAACTAGTATATGTCAGAAAGAAGATACACAGAGTTGAATATTCCCACCCCAACGTTTTAGATAGCATACATTTAAGAAGTAATATTGATTTTCGGAATTGGTGCATGATATTAATTTAGCATGAATTGCATTTTATTTCAACTCATGGATCTGCACGCAGAAACCCTGCAGACCTGGAAATTAATCAATGAGCTTTGTAATATGGTGCTTATGGATTCAAGCTTGTAAGAAAATTGATCATGAATTTCATACTACGGATTCATTGTGCTGCATTCTTAGCTTAGCAAGACTAGAACTTCATGAATTATGACACTACATATATAGCAGAAAGCAGTGGCCAAACTAAATGGTTTTATGTTTATGTTAAAGAGACTGTTTCATGTAGAACATTTAACAAATCAATGCCTCTTAGATGGCTTTGAACTGAGTCTGATCTCGGGATTGTAGTAAGAATTTGTGATGCACACAAAATATCCTGGAAGTATTGTTCTCGATTTCATAATAAATGAAGGTTCCGAACATATTCTATGTGCTAATATTGAAGTAAAACTGGGATCAGCCAAAACATTATGAATACAGGAACGTCATTTGGACAGCTGGTTCAATAGCCTCACCGCAGTTCCTTCTATTTTATAACTTCATTTGCTGAAACATGCCAAACTTTAACACTTGAGCCCATGCTGAGTGTAGACATATGTATTTATCCGGCATGAGAGAAACGGAACACAGGAAGAGTCACCCAATTGTTTCATGATTTCACTTCCAAAGCCAGTTTTTCTTTAAACAAAGCGCATGGTTATTGAAGTTCTGCTTAATATATGGCACATACAGCATTAGGTCATTTGTCCTTACCTGTATCTGTCAATTGTATTTGTTCCCTCCTTATTGTTCACATGCTGGAACTCTGGGCCAGTCACTGTGCTCGTTTCACATTGCTTTTTATGTAGATTCCTATAAATGATGCCAAATTACAAGTCTCATGCCTGTAATTGCTTTTTACTGCCATCTTTTTGATCAGCAGTTATCCCAAACATCCCAGCAAAGAATCAAACTCATCAGATTATATAACCTGGATATAGCACAGTGTTTTTTCCCTAAAGAGACTTAATATTTTTATCTGTTCTCCTAGTCGTTGGATAAATATAAATATGAAAACAGATCTATCCATCTGAGCAAACCTTTCAAATATTAGGAGTTTAGCATCATCATCTGCCAGAATCTCAGCAGTCCTTGTAACGATGTCGTTGGCTCATGAGCAATAATCCTCTGGCGACTTCCAAAAACATATCTAAAAGAATGGTGCATTTCGTGTATCAACAATTTTTCACAAATGTTGATGTTTTATGGATTTGAATGAGTAAGCCTATTCATCTGAAATCATCACCCTCCTGTATACCATTCCTATCAAAAGCCTATACAAATAAAAAAATCCCTCTGTGAAGTTAAAGACGTCTTTCTCTTCACAGAGGGATTTTCATATTTCTGATAGGATTTTGATACGGAAGGTATACAGGAAGGTGATGGTTTCAGATGAATAGGCTTACTCCTAATCAAAAAGAAGGTACAAACTTTTCACTCAAAAGCATACTCATCCTTTCCTACTTAAAATCACACACAAAAAAAAGAAAAAATGTGTGAAATATGTCATTGCTTCCATGATATTACTTTTGTTTCTATTCATATGAAACATTTTAAATGATGATTTTTTAGACCGGGCCTAGGATATAATGGCCAAAGCCTACACTTAGAAGTACTCTTTCACACCATGAAGCGATCGATGATTACAGTAAGGAGAGGGGTGATGATGATGATGACGACGATGACGACGATGATGATGGTGATGATGATGATGATGATGATGATGATGATGATGATGATGATGATGATGATGATGATGATGATGATGATGATGATGATGATGAAGTAACATGACCAGGACCTTTCCCTTTTGTGTGCCATACCAGTCATACGTGCGATGCCAATTTGCCCTTATAGATTCTGAGCACCACTTTCAGACATTTCTGTTTGAATCCTAACATTCCTGGATCATTGATTGTTCAGTCTCTGCAGGTCTGTTTGTAGCTTACATCTTGCTGCTGCATCAATGTGCTGAAGGGGTAATCCTGCGTTCTTCTCCATTACATCCCAGATGTATTACTTTGAGCCCTTCATTAAATTGTGTATACAGATAGGCAACGTTCTGTTATTTGGGAGGGGGAGGGGGTATTCTAGATGTTGTGTAACACAATTTAACGCAAGATTGAATGCTCAATTAGTGTTGTGAAGAACTCTTGTTAGAAGGCAGAGATTCAGATTACGCCGGTGATGGCTGTCACTGAACTGTCAACCTTTGGAGCAAGCCAACACCATGACGTTCAAATATTAATGTTGTGTACTTCAGTTAGTAACTGACATGTCACGTTTTGTCTCACCAGTATAAGCTGTGGACAAGACAAAGCACCAGCTTTCTGGATGTCCAGGCGTCCGTCCAACCTTCCGTTATTTAGTCCATTAACAAAAACTTTGCAGCGGCATTATTTCACTTACTGCTGTAGCTATTGCCACCACACTTGAGTGGATGATTGATATTAATCATCACTAGAGATATATACCATTACTGTTATACTTCAGTGATCATACCATGCTTCAGTGAACATTGGAAAAAAATTTGGAGTGCCATTATTTCACTGACTATGCCATTTAAGGCATTCATACTTGGGTAGATGATTTATAGCAATCCTCAATGGAGATATGTGTCATCACTGTCGCACTTCAGTGATGAGGAATTCTGGTGATACAGTCAAGCCCCAGGGAATGGCTCTGGCATTTCAAAGAGATTGGAAGGACAATTTTACCAGCAGCTGGCAGTGAGATCTCTCCGAGGCTGAGTTGTGTGTAATCCGCATTATTTCTGTGATGGATAGTGAAACACATATATGCAACTGAGGGTTACACAGTTATTATGCCATGTGTGCCACAGGCATTCATAATGTTCAGTCAGTCAAGCATCCGTACTAATAGCAGGCAGGGGGTGTAGAGAGGGTCAACTAAAAACATCTGTACGTGCAATGGCCCACATAGGGCCTTATCCCTCAATGGAGTATTGAGTATTAATCTGTGTAGTCAATCATATGTGATAATAAAATGGA
The DNA here is from genome assembly GCA_964020975.1 of Hermodice carunculata. NCBI lineage: Eukaryota > Metazoa > Annelida > Polychaeta > Eunicida > Amphinomidae > Hermodice > Hermodice carunculata. The sequence goes on from OZ026613.1 coordinate 44,133,200, forward strand.
GGGTGGACATAATACCACTATTTCGTGAAAGGGAGCTGCTGCACACAAAACTTTGAAACGAGGCTTATTCCTAAACTATTTTTGTAAGTATATCACACTGATCATTAAAATAAAATCCAACGAAAGGATTGACATGTATCTAAATTGAACATTGTGCAAGCCGTCTTTATTGGAGTTCGAAAAGAAGCAACATATTTTGAGAAATGTGTTATCATTAGTGAAATTTATATACCCCCAAACACTGACATGGGTCAATTTAATGAAACGATGAAAAATATAAATAGCCAAATCTTATCCGAAAATAGAATATGATTTTGATGGGTAATTACCATATCAACCTATTAAAATATGGGGAACATGCAGGAACATAAGAGTTTCTTGCTCCGATGCCATCAAAATCTCTTGTACCAACTATAAACAGACCTTATGGAGTAACTCAAAGCACAGCGACCTTCATCCATAATATTTTCACCAATGCGCATGGGAATGACATAAACTGTAAAAGTGGTATTATGTATTGTGACTTGTCTGATACATGTGATTTTCCAATATTTCATTCAAATATGATTGAACAGCTTAATAGAGGTTTATGTAAATCCCTAAATGGATGATAAACGAACATCCCAACATATTACTACAACGTATTACTACAACAGTCAATATCCGCTGTCGACTGGGGTGAAGCCCATGAACAAGTGGATGCCCAAAACGCTTATGCAAGGTTGCATAACAAAGTAATTAGCGCATATGATACATGTATATCTGAGATTACTTATGTGGTGTCCACTATAAGATGAAGTAAACCATGGGTTACTGACGTCTTTTGTATCTCTATCAAAAGTAAAATAAACTTTACAAGATGAAAAAGAGACATCCCTAAAAGGATGATAAACGAACATTCCAACGTATTACTAGAACAGTCAATGTCCGCTGTCGACTAGGGTGAATCGATCTATAAATATTTCGAAGGGACGTATTTCCATCCCTTTGTCCATTCAGTAACTGAAGATGAAATTGTAGCTAGTATCAGAACATTGAAAAAGTCCGTTCCTGGATATGACGAGATAGAAACAGATATGGTCAAATTTCTCCCCAATGAAATTCCGCAACTGCTAAGTTATATCTTAAATAGGTCTTTTTAAAAAGGGAAAATACCAGTTGAATTAAAACAGCAAACTTAAGGTAACCTCCATTTACAAAACAAATGAACCTCTTCATTTACAAACTATGCACCACTGAAATGGCACTTAGACAAACTTAATTCTAGTCTCGAAAAAAGCACTATATTCATTTGTATCTTCCTTGATCTAACTGAGGAATTTGATACCTTTAGTCATGAAATACTACCTAAAAGAGTGGAAGTTTATGAATTTAGTGGAACATCACTTGAGTGGTTCCGCAATTTTTCAGGTTTAATGATACAGCATAGGCACCTTGGAAATGAAAAATGGTGTATCACAGGGCTCAACTTGGGGACCTTTATTATTTCTAATTTATATTAATTATACCTAATATTCCATTAGAAATTTATTGTTTTTTGCTTGCTGATGACACAGATATTATGGTCCCTCACACTTATATTGACACTCTCTATAATATAGTCAACACTGAGATGCAAATGATGTCTGTCCACCTGCTTCAAAATAAATAAATTATCATTCATTATATTCCACCAAAATGATAAAACAATACATAATGAGTGACTTCATATCAAAATTGATGCGCAGAACATAGAGAGTTACAAATGCCGAGTATCATGGAGTGATGTTAGATGAGAAACTAACTTGGAAAAATCTGTTTATTATATGGCAATAAAATTGTCCAAAACAATCGGCATATTAATAAACGTTCGAGCGGTCTTGCCTAGGCATATCCTTTTGAGCTTATACTATACATTTGTATATCCTTAATTGATATACTGTGGGCGTCAACTTATGCTACAAACCTAAGTAGACAAGGGATACTACAGAAGAAAGTTGTTAGAATTCAAAAATTTTCCCCCGAATAGCTAGAGATCAAACTTGGCGCATGACCATATACCTACAGTTGAAATTGGTTCTCTGAATTGGATCACTAGTATTTTTTAAATTATACAAACTACACAAATTTGGAATTGTAGTAAAATTGCAACATCCACAAAACTATTTTAAATAGAGATGCCATTCCAAATTAAGTATATATATATATAATTTTACATGCATAATAAATTGCCTTCCACTGTATGAACCCGTCTCCCATGCAACTAACTACCTATACATGTAGTTCAGTTGACTTTCTGCTTTGAAAGGCTTAGGTCATAGAGTAAATGAGAAGAAAAATCCCCAACACCTGTAAAATGGATCAGGTTCTCAAAAAAGAACAAAAAATCTCTTCATGTGGAATAGATCTCTGTGTCCCAAATATCTGAGTAGCCCAAATACACCTCATATCTATGTTGGGAAGAAGCATTGTTTCTAGTGTTATTTGAGGCCGCCATTGATCCCAAGAATCCAGACTTCTGTAATGTTGTACCGCCATCTTAACAGTAAAACAGTACAGGAGTGGGAGAGTTGGATTGACCAATAAAAGTTCGACAGTCTTTTAGTCCACAATGACTGTTTTGACAACTTTATAGGTTTAATTACCACAGAGCTGTAATGTGGAACAATTCAGTGTCTGGATCAGTGTCATTCCATTGCTTCGTTCAAGCCTGTTGACATAATTTTGATGTTTTTTTTTCCAGTTGTAACCTGTGAAATAAGATGTGTTCTTCATAGGTAATCTGTTTTCTGACCAGTTCTTGTATTTGTAATTTTTCCTTTTTATATTTTTTGTCCATATTATAAAGGAACAAGAGAGTAATGGTTCATGCTATTTCTTTCCCTTGGATTAAAATATCATTTATACATTTTATGTGGATTTACAAATAATGATTACTCGTATGGGTACATAATCATCCATACCTTAAAGGGCCGACCTTCTTTGAAGTATGCACTTGCCTGCAGTACACTTTTTTATCAGTCATAAGGGTTTCCTGGAGAGCAATTTCACGGTATAATGAAACCTTGCAATTGTATATATATATATATATATATATATATATATATATATATATATATATATATATATATATATATATATATATATATATATATATATACCTGAGTGTTACTTTTGATATCATTCATATTTCAAACGTCAAATGTCACTAATTAGCACGATTCTAAGTGATACAAGTTTATATTCTTCATTAGATACCTCATACTGCATGTAGGTACCAGTAGCAGTTGGAATTACAGTTCTGTTATGTGTTAAAACATGTTCAAGACTTAAAATTAGAAATGGTCCAGTATTATATGGAATCATGTATGATTAAAAGTAATATCTTATCTTCTGGGCCCACATATTGATTTGCTATAGTCTTTTGGTTTGCAAAATCATTGCGCATAGGGGTGTCAATCCAACTTCAATTTTACAGGTTTATGCTACGGGTGCATTCAAAGAAATGAAAGTGAAAGAATGTTTATATGATCTCAAATGAGAAGTCTAGTGTGTAAAAGTACATGTTTGAAGCAAAGTCGTATTTTCTGTGTAAATTGCGATAAAATTGTATCACATCCTTACACCTGCCTAGCTGGCTGTTCAGCCAAGTAGGTCTAAGAAAAGAGTGTCTGAATACCGTTTTTTAAAGTCCTAATGAACAGAAACACGAAACATCTGAAGTCTCCAGGGCAGTTAATGTCAAATTCCTGTAAGATTAGTATGCTAGCAAAGTTGCCAATATAGTTTGTCTTTCCTTTTGTATTTTTGCATTGTTTTTATATTTTTGCAAAGCACTTGAGCAGCTTTTTCATGCCTTGATCACTGAGGCAAGTTTACGCATAAATAGGCAAATAGGCAGTAACTAGTTGGAGAGAGAGAGAGAGAGAGAGAGAGAGAGAGAGAGAGAGAGAGAGAGAGAGAGAGAGAGAGAGAGAGAGAGAGAGAGAGAGAGATGTCTACATCACCCCTTGGATATCAGTCGTTTATTCTTTTCTTCTGTATCAAGTTGCAAAATCATCCTGTAGCGACATGAACTGTAATAAGTGAGTTTATAATTCTTTAAAAAAATGGATAACTGTCCACTTGATTTATTTCATCCTCCAACATTAAGTCAACATGATTCAAAACAGTGGATTTTTAGCTTTCCACATATATGTGAATATTAACATTGCAACTGCCAATGGATGTATTCTCCTTATTTTCAAATGTTTGCAAAGTATTTATATATGAAATACATTCGTTATTTGTTTGAATTCTGTGTCATTAAAAAACAATGCTATTTTGACTGTGGGTTTTCCTGGAATAATATTAACGTTTGCCCCTGCTTGTGGTACAGGATATGTCCTTATTGGACACTCGTATTGGCATAGGATGATTGGTGAACATTCGGATGTCTGTATTGCATTATCATTTTATATTGCCCCCCCCCCCCCGAAAAAAAACTGTGTTCACCTGACCTTTTCTCCCGCTTGGAGATATTCACAATAGTTTGAAGAGAATCTGTTATCATTCATTGTTTCCCTTTTTCCTTTTTTCCCTTGGGTTTTTTTTTTTTTTTTTGTTTTTTGTTTTTTTTTTTTTCATTATGGCACTGCATCTAAAGAAGGCACCCATCCAGTTTACAATGTGACACGGGAAGTAGCAAAGGCTGGCATTCTCTTTCAATGAGACTCTTTGTATTAAATGGAAGCGTGCTTAACACCAAGCCTAAATTTAGCCGTAAAAGGCCATGTGAAAGGTTTCGGCTAGGCCCAGGGGCGCCTAAATTACACAAGTTTAAGCAAGGTATTTACCTTCGTATGTACATTTAGTTCAGGGCAACACATGTTTATCAGCCTTGTATGGCTTGGCTGCAATGAGCATAAAATCATGCATTAAGTTGCACACTGTACATGACCCGACTGAAACTTCTGCAAGACCTATAGACCCTAAATGATGCACATATAATTCGTGCATATGCAAGCTGTCTGTTAGCTCTTCATAGTAACAGATGTCAAAGACATAATCATAGGGGCCTATCGTCCTACGTACATTCTTATATACATGATTTGCCGCGCAAAGCTGGTGCCAGCAAGGTTGAAAATTAATGTCGTCTGCATCATCAGCGTTGCACTTTCAAATAACAGTTTCAGAAGATAATGATAATGTGCCGGCAGTCAACACTTTTTTCACCAACTATGGAAGTGCTGTGTGCCAAGGAAAAGTTGTTGAATTGGTTGACCCCCCCCCTCTCTCTCTCTCTCTCTCTCTCTCTCTCTCTCTCTCTCTCTCTCTCTCTCTCTCTCTCTCTCTCTCTCTCTCTCTCTCTCTCACTTTCTTTCTCTTTTTCTCATTGCCATTAACCGATTAAAATGTTCATTATAAACATTGATAGGTGTTAAAATAATCACATGTAAAGAACTAGTTGTTACAACAACAATAAAAAAGTGAGAATAGGTTGTCACGAATGAGGTTCCGTAGCTTGCTGGTTGTTTAGCAAAAGTATTCATGAATATGTAATATTAAGGTGGTACTCTGAACTTTTGATGAGATGGTCGTGTGAGTGGAAAAGCAGCTAATTTTGGGAAAACGTTATCCAATGCCTTTGTAGCCTTCATGAGCGCTTAGAGGTTGCAGCTTGTATTGATGTGAATTTTTGAGTCCTTCTCTTCAACTGCACAAATCCCGTGGGCAATCAACGTATGTGTTTAGTCTTTCCCAATACACCTCCCATCTTGTGGATGGCACATTTGCCTGTATCTGCTGGCCTTATCAATCCATCAATTCGGCACATATGGCTTTTTGGCAAATGTGCCAAATGCAGTTATTTTAATTAAGCTTGGCCGTGCATCTTCTGTTGGCAGAAAATATAAATGCATTACAATATTATTGTCACACGTTGAAGAGGGTTTCCTTTATATTTTTGCTCACATGCTGAACTTTTGATGAGTATCATCATAAAATACACAGCTGTAGTGTTAAGATGTATCTGTTTTATCACAAGATGCATTCTATGGATCTTTTTGCTGATTGGCTGACTAGATTAACAGGTGGCAGAGAACCATGATTCTACATGTACGTAGAATTATAAACCGTGCTGCCTCACCCGATGTGCATGCGAATCCTGCTATTCAAGGGTGTGACATTCGTCCCATTTGATCTTGAATTGATCATTCGGTGAGGTAGCATATTTGGCACAATTCGTCGGACTGTCAATCATCTTATAAAATGTAACAATCTCAATGGTAGAAATACTGCTTCAGTTACTTTATGTGTTGTGCCCATGCATGTAAACGAATCACGGATATACTGAAATTCGTTAATAGAGGTTATGAGATACTATATACTCGCAACAGGTGATATGGACGGAGACAATGACGTTGAGACGATGGGTATCCATAGAAAATCTCCATCGCGTAACTGGATGCAGGTTCACAGATGTGACGAGCAAGTTCTGTTTGAACGGTACGCTACGACGGAGTAATGTATCGCTCAAATGGAACTTGCAAGTTTCATCTGCAAACGTGTTTACAGTAACAGGATTCTGATTCAATTTCTCCCAAATGTAATCGCAGAGTAAGCACAAATTTATGAGAGTGATTTTATAATAAAATTAGCATGTTAAGGTTAATCGGTCTTGTACACAGCGCCAAGGGCGGAGGAATGTTTAACTAGTTAAAGTAATTGGGCATCCCAGTTGAAAATGGAGCTCCGCCGTTATCACCGAGAGAAGGAAAAAACAAACCACAGGATTTTAAAGAATAACTTTAATTATGTGCGACGTCAGTGACAAAAGGTAAAAGCATTTTCGTGCACAAAATTGAATAGCATACAGTAAACGCGACATATTTTTCGATTGTGTGCACAACATTTGATCAAATCAGATTTTGTGGACAAATTTGGAAAAGTTTTAAGATTTGTAGACGAAATTGAAAACCTTACCCAATTCTGTGGACGAAATTGGTAAACTTAAGAATTCTGTTGACAGTATTAATAAACTTAACGATGTTGTGGACGAAATCGATATAATTGAAACGTTTACACTTTTGTACACGAAATTAAAAATGTATACGATTTTTCGCAAAAAAAGATATAATATTACAATTCCGTTCCATGAATTCAACAAGCTTGTTGGATTTTGTAAAATACTTGTAGTTTCGTGATTTTTTCTTACAGTTTCGTCCACAAATCTTTAGAGTAGCTTAATTTCGTGGTGGGACGTCGATTTTGTAATTTGCTCTTACAATTTTGTGAATCCGTCCACGAAAACGATAAATATTACAATTTCGTGCACGAAATCAATGATATAACACCTGGCTCCCAATAAGTAAGCAAAGGATACATTGTTGCAAAGGCCATAGTCAACCGATCATGAATAAGATAAAAGTATGTAGCTTTCGAGTTTATTGGTGACAAAAATCTGCTTTGATCTGAAATTACGATGTGAAATCGGTACGCAAAAATGTGGATATTACTTGTTACCAGTTCAAACAAATTCTCCAGTTTTGCCGCTCCTAACACGTGTGTTGAAAAGACGGCCCACAGAGTTTTTATTTTTGTGTTTATTTTGGAATTTCGAGGCCGAATCTGATAAACCCATAATGTACAGTGACATAATTTTTGACGCACTGGTACATTGCTGCAAAACAAACACGGATAAAAATTCTAGAGGACAAGTTTTCATCCACATAATGCAGCCAGTAATTATCTGCAAAAAGTTTGCAGTTTGACAAAACCATTATGATGTTATTTCCACATATGTACATTCATGTTTTATTACATTGTAATTTCTGATCATAGAAGTCGTTTATACAATAATTTAAACGAAAGGATGGGAGGGGGGTTACTTGTTTTAAAATTAATTGATCATGGCCATTTAAACAATACACACTTCGCTTATACTTATGTGAATTCTTTCTAGTTGAAGCAGCCTGAAAGGTGAGAGTGTACTTCGTTTACGGAGGCATAGCTCGAGTACCTTCAGAAATAAAGTCTAATTAAACAAACATTTATTTCTGATGAACTTTTCACTATTGTAAATATGCTATGAACGTCTGGTTGGTTCATTTAAGATAGCATATTCGCCTGGCAGCAGTTGATACATATGGTATATCGTGTAATGTACAGTGTATGTGGGAGTATAAGATGATTAAAAAAAAACCAATGAGTATTCAGCTATGAAAGACCAATATTTTATTCAATTTACAGCTGAGCGTGTACTTCTAATACATATCTATCTATCTATCTATCTATCTATCTATCTATCTATCTATCTATCTATCTATCTATCTATCTATCTATCTATCTATCTATCTATCTATCTATCATGTATATGTATATATATATGTGTAGATATATGTATATATATGTATATATATATATATATGTGTGTGTGTGTGTGTGTGTGTGTGTGTGTGTGTGTGTAGGTGTATTGAGAGACTCCCCTTTTTTTTGGCCAGTATTGAAAATACATGCAAATATAAATGCGACTACACTATGTATCTATGCATGACATGATGTAGCACACATGTAGACACAACTTTAGAGTATGGTCAGCTAGCACAGAACAAAGGATCGAAAATTTTTGGAACGGAGACACCCTCATGATAGATAGATAGATAGATAGATAGATAGATAGATAGATAGATAGATAGATAGATAGATAGATAGATAGATAGATAGATAGATAGATAGATAGATAGATAGATAGATAGATAGATAGATAGATAGATAGATAGATAGATAGATAGATAGATAGATAGATAGATAGATAGATAGATAGATAGATAGATAGATAGATAGATAGATGTAAACAGGTGATATCGGTATTCCGAAAAAAGCGACGTTGAATATGATCAGGAAGAAAACAATTTTTCAAGAAAACATCTTGCCAATGTAATTCTAGAGGACTCTGTGTGCTTTTTGTGCATGTGTATGTGCGTGATTTATGTATCACGAAAGAACGGTGAGGCTAACTTTGTCTGTGTTCAAACAAAAAGAAAGGACAAATGTGAAAAAAAGCCTATAGTATTGCGGAGCATCTACGAGAAATACGTTAAAACATGCTGATGTGCATCCAGAAATTCAAACAGATTATGACATTGTGCAATAATGCTAAACCAGTTGGAAAGTGAAAAGAGTACTGTACATTTATTTTTCAGGAAAGAAAAAAAAGAAATTTGTATCACCCGATATATATATATATACACGCAAAGCAGTCCACACGTAGAAATTGTATTTACTGCATTTTACTGAAAAATTCGAATTTTAAGTTTATTGTATAATTTTTTTTTTCATTCTCTGCCTAACGAAAGCACATAGTTCTGGTTTTTGCATGCTTTGGGGGGAAATTTTGATAAAGGGCGTCATGCTTGTTGCTAAATTTCCAAGACGTCAATACATACATGTATACAAAATTGAATATTCCCACTGAAACGATGATCGTGTTTGCTTGGATCTCTCTTTTAGACATAGACATACTCATGATTTCTAGCCTAAAATAACATTCGGGCGTTTCTAATTTTTTGGTTTAGCCTACTGCTATGACAGAATATAACCTTAGCGTACCGCTGATGCCTCAATTTTGCGGACGTGACAAAAGTACTGAAAAGAGTGCCGTGAAAACAGTTCGATAATTTACATTATGAGTCTATGCTTGAGTGCTCACAATCTCCAAATAGAAATTGGTACACACAAGCGCCCGAACAAAGTTCCTGTTAGCGGACGCCTATATGAAACATGTCAGCAGATCGAAGACTGGGATCATTTTGTTATGATTTGTGCCAAATTTGAAACTCCCCGGGGAAAAAATACTAGGCACATTAGAGGAGATATTAGCTTTGATTCATACAGGGCTCAAGCTGTTTTTGATTCTATTATGAACTTAAAAGATCCACAATTAATTAAAGTCTTTGAAGCTTTTATTATGGATCGCATTGTAATAAGGGGAAAACATTATACACTGTCGTACACAACACTTTATACGCTACTTTTCCGCATATGAATTGCTCCTGTTGGAAATCCCGCCCCCTTTCTTGTTTTCCTTTTGTTGTATGGTGTCGTATTGTATTGTAAGTGCTTTTTCTGTGCATTTATGTTGTTTGTGTCTTGTATTTGACAGATTGCTTACTAATGTACTGAAGTGCAGTCAATAAAGGTTCATTTCATTTCATTTCACTAAGACGATGAGATTAAATATGACGTTAAATGGAACTTAAAAAAACACAGAAATGCACTAAAAAGTGCGTTTTGGAAGAGAAAAGAGTTTACTATCATTGTTATTGTTATGGTTATCACTTTCAACCACCGCACCTACTTATAAATCAAAATAATGGACGTCAAACGAAATGTGATAAAAGGGAGAAATAACTGCTTTATGTTACCTAAATTGAGAGCGAGTGTCCACCTTTCATTGGGCATGCTGACAACGTAAGGAGGGCTGAGGAGACTGGTCAGCGAAGGTGACGGATATATCAATGAATCATACCGTCAAATTCTACTAAGCATCTAAGTACTTTAGCACAACAACTTTTCCCAAGAGACAAGCGGTTCGGGACCAGCCTTTACCTGTTGGAGTTTTTAAAACACTCTTATTATAGTTCGAACTGATGTGCTCTTGGTGTTGGGTTAATTTATGATGTTTAGATTCCTAATGCTTATCACTTCTTTTTATTCCCACTAATGAACTGACCTTGCCATTACAATGCTAGGTATATATTGAATGGGGCAATGAAACATTCATATTTTTTTTCCTCGGTTAATGCACGATTTGAATTTTTGTGCAGACGAAGAAACTTCTCATGGTGTATGCAAAGTTTACAGCTGTTCTCTGCGATGAAAGTGTCCTCAATGTCTAATTTATTACATGTCCATTCATCACGAACATTAAATGTTCGTACGTTCGTTTCCATTCTTATCTTGAGTATTTTTCTTTTAAAGTCCTCTCCGTACAGCTAGTGCAACCGGCAGATTTGATTTCGGGGCGCTTCTGTTGGTTCTGAAAAACACAGGGGATTAATTTTCATATTTCTCCACCGTGCATTGATCAATTGGCTAGGACTACGGAAAATTTCCCGAGATTATGGGACTTTGCGAGATCTGAAAGGCAGAGGAAGGTTCCGATGTCTAGTTGCTTCTTCCAAACTGGAACACAGCAACGGTTGACTCAACATTGTACAAAAACAAATAAATTTAAAGACCAAGACTTAACTCGCATCATAAAGCGATATATCATTCATTTTAGTTGAGTGGCAAATAATGCATTTCATGTGTAAATAGCGATGTGATATCACCTATTTTGAACATTGCTCAATTTTGTTTTGAATCCATAAAGGAAAAAGGAGCGACTTTGCGACATCAGCAGGGGTCCAGGTCAAATCATGGCTGCGGAGCATAGAATTTTCTTTCCGACGGAACTCTTTGCAAATTAAGAAAGGCGGCACTGACTTTTATGAATGAATGACTTTATTACTGCATCATAAATACAATAAATGGTAATCCGAACTCAATACACTAAACAATACACTATACCACAACAGTACAATACAACAAAGTACATTACAACAATCCCTGATACGTATGCCTAAGGGGCAGCTCCCTCCCCCCCCCCAAAAGGTCAAAGTATTGTAGGTTTGAAATGACTTTAGAGTACTATAGCGTACCCCTGATTTTCACTGTTTCCGATATAAATGTTGTAAATTGCCATATAATTTCAATTTCGTCACATTTCATAAGTTTCATGAATTTGTTTTCGGACGATAAATGCTCAAAATCTACGATAAATTTACTCAGAGTATCAAATAATCTATCTCTGGCTTCTCTAATTTTTTGTGCAATTTACAACGTAATGGATTTCATCTTCGACTTCCAACAAACACGAATCACAAATTCTCTCATCAATGGGAACCTTAACTGGCCTTCTATGTCTACCTTTTTCAATGTTCAAATTATGTGCGCTTATTCGTAATCTGGTCAAGATTTTCCTTTCATTCAAATTCTTTAATACAATTAGGTACTTTTCTATTTTGAAATCTGATTTAAATTTCGAATAGGTTCTCAACTTTTTATCTTGATAGGCTTGTTTAAGGAAGTCATTCTGCCATTGAAGTATAAATTTCTCTTTAATAATTTCTCTATTAAATTGTGTGAAAATTCCCCGTAATCATCACAGTTATTGTTCCAAATATCATTACAGCTAATTAGCGACATTGTAGTTTTGATATTGTTCAACCAGGTCGAGTTATTCGATGCCAGCAATTCAACATTACTTTTGTAAGCAGCGTATAAAATTTCACGTGAATCAGAATTTCTTATGCGGTGCCAGTTCTTACAAACACTTTTCATTATTTTTAACGAATATGGATATGCTCCGAGTTCATTCAGTACAGCAATATTAGAGGCTTTTGAATTCACTTCCGGAGTGTACTGAAGAAAACTCAGATGTAACTTTTCAAACTCCGTCCTAAAATATCCACTAATATCATCCCTACCAATACATTTTAGTGGAGAAATTGTATAGGCATCCCATATTTCACACCCGTAAAGAAAGATTGGAGCAATACGTTTATCAAAGAAATCAAGATGCAATCGAATATCTACAATGTCACTGAATAAAGTTCGCTTTAAGCGACCAAGAGACTTCCTTGCTTTTTCACATAGTTGTCTGACAGCTCCAGCAAAATTTCCATTTGACGTCATTTCAAGAGCCAGATATGTAAATTTCTGGGTCTTGAAATGACGTCAAATATGTAAATATTGGAGCAACAGGGAATCAAATAATTGAAGATCCCATGTTCGGAAAATAGATCCTTTGAAATGGCCTGGTAAGTGTTTGACATAAATTTAAATTCGTAACATATCAGCTTTCCGGCAGCACATACGACTATATATATTTGTGTCTTTTCGTCCAGAACCACTCCCTGGTAGTCCTTATCCTCTTCCGTAGTCCGAACTCTCTACACTCCATAAGCTAGCCTGTCACAGTCTTACCTATATACACATGTAAGTACTATTGTCGGGTAATTCTGTAACACTTTGTCATAAGCTGTATTAGCCCAAATAAATTCAAGGGTCTTCAGCAGATAGCTAATTAGAACATGTTTCGGAGCCTGTATCCGCACAGGTCTCTCCGCGTGGCGGCTACTTGTCTAAGCTACATATTCAGCAAGGACAGTCCTAATATAAATGAATAAATATGAACGTGGCAATTGAAGCATTAGCTTAATAAGTGAAGTTTTGCTTTTAAATGCAGGCTTCAATGTGAATACCAAATACCTATCAAACCCAACATAATTACTAAATAGTATAGAACAAGTTCAAATAAAAATAATTTGACTGACCCCTGGACTAGCATGTAACCTTTCTAGCTGGATAGGTCACATTTGTCAACCACATGCCAGTGTATAACTGAGGTAGAGACAAACTGGAGCTATATATTGAGTCATAGTTATTATAAAACACACAGTTACAGCCAGACACCTATATAAACCTGGGGAACTCCTAACAAGTACTGTAACAATGGACATCGTGTACTAGAAATGTAAAAAAAAAATTCCATGATGCCACCTACTCCTCACTTTGAAAGTCTCCAATAAATCAAGTTCTATTTAGCAATAAATTCTCAGTTTACTTTTCAAAAGAACAAATCAAGTTTGTAATAACTGAGTAAATCCTGTCAAATTCTATCCGAGTGCTTGGGACAGCCTATGACTGACTCCCGGCCTTGGAGTTAACATGGTTGATGTGTCAAAACAATGACTCAAGTTTGTGACAATTAACTGGGTAAATACTACCAATTTCTGGCCAAATGCTGAGTACAGCCCATGACTTACTCCGGGCCCTGGTGTGGGACAGCCCAATTGAGTTTTTTTTTTTTTAATTTTTTTTATATTTTTTTTACATTGGGTAAATGTGCATTTACATGCTAGCCTAAAATGTCAGAAAGGTGAATATTAAAACAGAATGATGCCAAAAGGTAAAATTACATGTAAGTACCAAAACAGGCAAGTCAATAATCTCTAAAATTATTGAAAGCACTTTTCTAACAATCTCTCAATATTTACTGCAAAATTTGTAGAAGTATTTTATCAAAAATAAATGCTTGAATCTTCTTGACTCAGGTTTGTTGTATATAATTTTGGTTCTGGGTACAAAATCCTGAGATTTAAAACAAATACGACCAAATCTCAACATTTTTGACATAAATGTATTATATCCTATAGTTTCTGAAATATTACTCTCAGGGAAACGATAATTGACAACTTTGCATTTAAACTCACCAATTTTGTGATAGACATTAATGCCAAACCTGTCATTTCAGACCAAAACATCAAAGTCCAGGATTACATCACTGAAGTTATCTGAATTGTAACCTTTTTGAAGGATAACTTTTGGGTTAATTTCTAGACCAATTTCATTATAATTTTTGCAAATTAACACACGCAATATCATCAATATACCTTGCATTGTTTGATAGTTTTGTTGCAAAATAAAAAAAAAAACTTTTTTCATCAACTTATCCATGTACTTTAATTCAATCCAGGTTTAATATAAATCAGCGAGTAACAGGGGGCAGTTGCTACCCATTGGAATGCTTTGTATTTGTGAAATAAAACAATGCTCCAAATTGAATAAAAATATTCTCCAAAAGAAATTTTATAGCATCTATCATAGTTTCAACAATGTGACATTTAATGTAACTTTTTAATATTTATTATGCGATGGATAGATAGATAGACAGACAGACAGACAGACAGACAGGCAGACAGGCAGACAGACAGACAGACAGACAGACAGACAGACAGACAGACAGACAGACAGACAGACAGATAGATAGATAGATAGATAGATAGATAGATAGATAGATAGATAGATAGATAGATAGATAGATAGATAGATAGATGGTTGTTCTTATGTCACATAGGGATCAAGGTAGCATGTATTTTTGAATTTTTATTTTTAGATTGTGTTTCCGTTTATGCAGTAAATATTTATTTTCTATGTTTTTCTGTTTAAAACTGTTTGTATTATAATCTATTTTGTTTTTTAAGACGAACATTTTGCCACCTGTGCTACCATAATACAAATATTCCAGCTTGGTTTTCATTGGACATACGGTTACGTACCGCCTTATTTTGAATGCTATTACATCTTATCTATCTTTTCACAACACTTTGTCAAGAAAGGAGTAAGTCAACGAAAGAAATTACTTTTCCAAAGTCAGCTGCTGGCCATTTTGTGTAGCCAGCTCTTTACTGCACCGTGATCGCATCATCGTATTTCAGACTAATGTAAAAAAAAGTCCTTAGTGTCTATTTTATACATTCTATAAAACCAGGTTTTGTGCTTGAAATTTCGTTGAAATTACACAACTTTATACTGTCAGAACACAAAACACCTTCCTATCAGTTATCGAGGCAAATACAAACATTCAGGAGAACTGTGCCTATAAATAAGAATCTGCAACAAAACAAAGAAACAAAGAAACACACGGACACACACACATAGAGCTCCAATTTGTCCTTTAATCTAAAGCGAGGTGAACTGCTGATGCAGGTCAATCAGTGATCCCTTCCATTACTTTTGCCACTACATATACCTCGTGAGTGGATGTGAAGAGTTCTCTTTTCGCCACACTTATCTTAAGCTTCCATAGGTATCAATAAATGAACACCGTTCGATTTGTCAATATAATCCTAGCGTACTTCCAAGTATTTTCTAAGTAGGAATAGCAAAACACATTTTAGCTATGTGTATGCACCATATACCTGCCCCCTTATCCAATAGCCATAGCTAATACAAAATACCTCCACTTATGCAATATTATGCTTCATTGATTCATTTACTAATGGGAATATCTCTCTCCGAGCTCACAGAGTAGAAATTAGATTAATCAGATAATTTGTTCATATTGTTTGGGAGACTGTGGGAGGCGACGTCGGTGACCAGCAGATAATGGAAGGGTACGCCAGTTGCAAGCTACCCTTTTGGTGTCTGTATTACCTTCAATCTATTCACTTATAGGGTGGAACCCTTTCGCGGCAATCATCTTGAAGAAAGACTTTTGCTATATTATCATTTATTTACCTTGTGTCAAAAAATCTATAGATACTGCAAGAGTGGATCTAACGGATTTTTACCGCAGCTGCACGAGAAAATTTGAGAGTGTTTTTGTACCACATAAATGATCTTATTTGCTGCTCATCATTACCGATTGCTGGTAAATTCATGGCAGATGTGCCAGTCGACGTAAATAAGGAATCTAAGGAATACCACAAAGACAGGGCTACAGTGATCAATAGATCGGGATGTCGTCTAACTCATCAATTTACTGAAACCATAAACTTCCGCATTACTAGTTAATAGAAGTCCCGAACAAAGCCATCTGGTTGTCGTTCTTGTAAGCCCCTCCCCCGCCCCCGGAAAAAAAAGAGGAAAAAACAAAGAAATGACCAGATTGTAGTTTAACAAAGCGTGGTTTTGTAGATGGATAAGGATAGGTTCTCTGAGTCTCCTCGCAGCTCGATCCCTGCTAATGGGCAGTATGGTACAACATTACAGCACCTCTGTCATAGACATTTTGTTGAAAAATCTACTCTGCTGTGTAGCTGAGGAATTTTATCAAGAAAAATGACGTGATAAAAGTTGTTAGCAGCAGAATTCTGTTTGACATGTTGGCTCTGTTAGAATTTAGGTTGTTTCCAGCATACACTATGCACACGGTAACTCTCTTGTGTAGATCGGATTGTACAACGGTATTGCATGTTGGGCTCTTTCCTCATTCTGCTAAGAAGAGCTTGAGTACACAATTCTTTATGCCTCAACGATAAAGAACAAATCGACTTTATTAAGAAGTGACTAAGTTGTAACTGGGTATTTATTCTTTGTAACAAACGATTTCAATGCAGCCATTGAAAATATTTTTTTTTTACAAATAGCAGCAACAGTGCCACATTTTACGTGTTGTTCTGACCCCACTCCCCAACCCCCCAAAAGGGGGAGTGGGCACGATTCAATCTTTCTACGCTCAAACTCCAATCCAGTCACTGTCGATGTTTAAACCCTTACCTTATTTGATAACTATTATGGCGTTCAATTGAAAGTTTCAACAGCCAAAGGAAATTATCGAAAAAGCCGAGGACGAGGCTCATCATGCACTGAAATCGTTCTGTGGCGCTCAGTAAATTTCTGTTTTAAAATCTTTGATGAATGCAAACCATTTAAAAATGTTTAGTTTTATGCAATACCTTCAAATCTGCAGATGTTAAGGAAGTTGATTGATTGGCGAATAACAACATGATCACCTAAGTTTTATTTTTTCGCTTGAAACTACCGTAATTAAGCGACAAACACATGAGATACTTCTATGTGGAAGAACCACCGACAACAAATGATAAAAAGAAATTGCTTTCATTAAAGGCTTTGCACCGAAATTGGGGCACAAAATTTAGCTTCAATAAAGCATTCTAGCTTGCCTACCCCTTTATTAATCCAGGCTTGTTTTCTCAATCGGACCTATAGTTGCAGATTGCGCCCTGGAACAAAAGAGGTGGGTGTTCCCTTTAAAAAGCTTATTTACTCTCATTTGCACAAGTCCGATTGGCATACGAAGCACTAATTTCAGTCGTCGGTAAAGCTAAGTGCGGATTCTACATGACTTCCGATTTTTGTGCGTTTGCATAAATGCACATATGAAAAACTGCACGTTCAACAAATTTATTTCATTGATCAATAACTTTGTTTCATTTATTAAGGACATGAAACAATTTATAAATGTCCATCTGTGAAAGTTGAATGACCCTACATGTATGAAATGAACCAAAACAACTCAAACCAGTGCATGCAGAAGTGTTGACTTGTCATATTCACATCGGTACTTAACTAAAGATAAAATACTTTCAAAGTCAGTTCTTATCTGGTCATTTCTCTGAATTTCTAGAAGTATAACAATTTCAAGATTTGAATATGATTTTCATCCATGCACTTGCTCAGAGCATTGTGTTTTATGGTACAAGAATTCCTCCTTTACATTTTCAGATTTTCAGCTTATATTCTTCCATTTGTCAATAAATATTTTTGTACAAACAAACATACACTGAGAATTATTTTTTGTGGCGTATATATCTCGTTGAAACTAACTGTGTAAGAAAACTGAGAAGAACCGATGATCAAATGAATATATATCAAATATCAGAGGTACAGGGTGTAAAGACAGACAATGTAGAACTGAAGGTAGACCCAGAGGAGGCACTGGTGGAACCAATATGGGTCATTCTACTCCTTCTGAGTTGAATGTAAATTGTACGAGACACCTTCACGATCCTTTAGGCGATAGCATCACAGCTACATGCTTACGTTCTAACCAGACGTTTCCACCTCAGATCAGCCCGTGATCATGCGTGAGAGATGGGGAGGCTGTGAATGCCAAGATTGCTTGAACATTTCGAACGTGCAATACAAACTGATTCAGCAAGGCCCCCTATCTATGAACAATTTTTGCTGATTGAACTTGATGCTGATATAGAAGAGAGATGTATGAAGTACTGTGCAGAATTAGAAGAGAGAGTTAATAAAGCAGAGAAGGCTTTTAACAGTACAGGACGTAAAAAAAAAAATAACAACAGCTGTTGAATGCCTGGGTGTCAGGAGGAAGAAAACACAGAAGTATCTTTGTGTTCGGGTCAAAGATATCTCCAAAACTAATGGGAATGTCTGTTGTTAAATAAGAGTCTGAGGAGAAGAAAAAAAAAGATAGCAATCATAATCAGAGGTGTTAGAGAAAGTGATGATATGGAAAACTTTAGTGTTTTATAGGAAACACTTGCATACATTGATGTATTATTTTTTCGGATAGTGTATCAAACACAAGACTTGGTACCAAATCCAAAAATAGGCCAGCTGCAGGTCCAAACAGAAAGAGGAGAGTCGGAATCAAGAGATAAAAAACATTGCACCTGCCTCTAATGACAATTCATCCGAGCTATGTTACAATAGGAACATTGGGTACAAACCTATAAACGGTAAGTTTCAGGATGAGGAAAATGAAAATAATGCAATGAATATACTCCGAAAATTAGACGTGCAACATCTGAATTCTTTGCCTCTACGAAAAGGTTTATTGTGCCTGACATTACAAAGCTGGTGACAACAAGACATGGCTTCAAGAGAAAAGCTACAGGAGACAAAGTATGCCACCGCAATGAAAAATATGTCATAAAACGGCAAAATCACCAAATGCTGACGAACATTCTGAGCACTGTAAAACAAAATCATTATTGTTAAATAAAGATTTGTTCCACTGTTCTTTCAATTCACAGAGCTTGGAATCCGATTTCACAACTTTCTCTTCCTTCGTATACACATGAATTTGACATGATTGTTATCAGAGAAACATGGTTTGACAGCGTTATACAAGATTCCGCATCTACACCAGGGAGATACAAAGCTTTGGAAGTGAGAGAAGCATAGACGTCTTCTCCTCTGGTATATATAACGTCTGTGGTAGACATTTTACATCCGTTAGATATACTGATGTTGATGTAGACGCTGAATACTACGGGTTAGTGGAAAGTCCATCCAGACGTAAGCAGGCTCATTGGAGGTGATTATCGGCCACGGGTTGATGAGGAACAGATGCTGAAGAATTGTCTTTCCATTATCAAGGTCGACACAGGTATTTGAAACTAATTGGATTGTTTCGACTACTGAAACGTTGCCTAGGCTCATGTGACAGGTGCCCAGGTAGGAGAAAACGACGGACTTCATTGGAGTTATTAATGGCAATTTGTTAATCCAAACAGAAACTGAACTGACAACCCTTAATAGTGCACTTGATCTTGCATCTGTGGAAGATATCAGTACTGTCTTGGGCTGTTAAATTATGTGCTTAGTTCTAATGATCTTTTCTTAAGGCTCGTGTTTTCCAAAGACAAGCTTACAAAAGGGCAATCAGTGAGGAAGCTTGGTCAAAAGGTGTTTCACAGGACTAGACAATAAAATAGAAATACGTTATAAAACTCTCGTTGGATGTTTGCTTGAATACGGAGCCAGTATTGGGAACCCTTGACATGAAAAATATTGAAGCTTTAGAGGTAGTCCAGAGTCTTTACCTTAAACTCTATTCTGAAGAAATTAAATAAGAATCTGGTAAATAGAGGATCACAGCGTGATTTGTGTGAAGTGCATAAACTCTTACATTATATGAGATAAATCCGAATATATTCCTCACACGTCATAACAGAGTACGGAGAGGCCACAGCGTAAAGTTAACTGAGGAACATACATCTTGTGATAGTTTTAAATACAATTTTTGAACAGAGTTATTAAGGATTGCAACAATCGTCTAGGAATTTGTAACAGATCTGACTCTGGCTATCTTTAAGACAAAAAATAAACAATTGAAATCCCTGCCGTCATAGATCAGAGGGACAATTCAACCAACCAATCAACCGACGGGTCATCAAATAGAAGCATCAAGCATGTAACGCAGCCTTATATTTCCTAGCACGCGTTTGTGTGTGTGTGTGTGTGTGTATCTTTTTTGTTTTGTTTTTTGTAGTTTTTTAGTCTGTTTTTGTGTTTTTTGTCGTTTTTTTTTTGCTATGGGAGTTGCTTGTTTACCACATATTTGATAAAGAATAGCAAATAAATAAATAAATAAATAAATAAATAAATAAATAAATAAATAAATAAATAAATAAATAAATAGATAAATAAATAAATACATGAATTAATGAATAAATAAATAAATAAATAAATAGATAAATAAATAAATAAATAAATAAATAAATAAATAAATAAATAAATAAATAAATAAATAAATAAATAAATAAATAAACTAACAATGACAATAACAATCACACAAGGTCTTCCTTACAATGGCAAGA
>OZ026613.1:44159081-44176581 GCA_964020975.1 Hermodice carunculata
GCAACTGATGAGCAAGACACCAGTGACAGTCAACGTGCATTGGCGTTGGAATCACTGGCAACCTTGTAGAGTTTGCAAAAAAGATAAGGCTTCTTTCCACTCAAGTATTTCGACTCCAGTCGCCTGACAGACTGCATGCATCATTAGAGAAGCAAACTGGAATTCAATAACAGATTGCTGAAATCAAGTTCAGGTCACTAAAATGACTCGCGCCTACAGTCCGGCGCCCTCGATCAGAGAGCAAGACAAACAACGATAATTGATATTGACACATTTTTCTTTTTCTGATGCCAATCCCTGTGGATGAATCCCTCTTGGCCCTGGCCACGAGACTTCTCGCATACAGTACTGTCTTTTCGCAAACTGTACAAGGTAGCGATCGTGTGCTGCCAGCAAGTTCTTAACCCCCAAGGACACCTGAATACTCACAGGGGCTCGACATGTACTGTGAATCAATCATTAAAATGAGAACTTTGGCGGTCAGAAGTCCACGTCGCCCGACTGGGCGAATATGAGAAATGGTGGAAACAGGCTTAACATGGAGTGGCAACTGAGCTTTTTGTTTGTCTTTAATCGACAGCTTCCTTTCGTTCAGGCAAACCGAAAGACAGCGTATCGTTTCAAAACAACATCTTCTGTATCCTCGCGCAGCTGTGATATTAAAATTCTATTATTTCTGTAGTTGCACGCAAGCATTTGTTACAAATGTTCCACTTCGTAACGATCTGGCATTACGTTCGACATTTTGACACCTTATTCAAATCCGTCTATTTTACAGATTCTTTAACGACATTTTTCCGCAACTGTACGAATACTGTCACAGGTCGATTTCTGGCCAATCCCTCATCTTATATCATTTTCAGGACAACCTTTTATACTCTGCACTAGACCACAAACTTGGCTTTCAGAGCCATGTTATCTAGCGCAATAACTATGCGTCATATATTTGCTACAAAAGTTCATATTCATATCACGCACATGCTGAAGCACTTGGACCATTTTCTGTATTTGATTTGGATTAAAGTTGCTGAAATGCACTATGGAGAATGTGAACATGGAAACAAAAGATCCATAATTTGTTGCAAAATTGTATCGCACGTTCCGAACAATTATGGCACAGGGGCCTCGTTATAAAAGAATGTTAAATATTCCTTACACAGATGTTACAAATATAGCAGCTGAAATGATGCAAAGGTTACTCTAATGCTTGCAAACTGACATGACGAACTTAATTGACATATTTTCACCATGGGGCACTAAAGTATTTCAAATACATATTGTATGTTTATTATAATAATATTTTTGTCAGGTAAACCTCGGTAAATGCCAAATGTTGTTTCTGGTCTCTTCTTCCTATTCTATAGTTCTGGATACGTTAAAACAAAGAGCGACTGAAGGGATCCAATTAGGAAGTCTGCAGAAAATGTAGTTAGATATGAATACCTGCCATTGGACTATCAAAAATGGATCGGCAGACCGTAGCTGCTTAAATAACACCATAAATATCAATAAAAAGCGACTGAGGGGATCGAATTTAGAAGATCTGCAGTTAGTATAGTTTGATATGAATACCTCCCATTGGACTATCAAAGATGGATCGGCAGACCGTAGCTGCTTACATCCCCGTTATTGTTTAAAAAGGAATAAATAAAACCATAAATATTAATAAAGTACATTAATGAACACATAGATAAAATACAGCTTTTTACCCTATAGTGTATAGCATAGGAAATAGCTCGTCCTGTGGCTGGAATTCATACAAGTATCTATTCCCCTTTTTTGTCGGAAAATTACTTTTTCTCTTTTGTTCCTAACGAGAGGAGATACACACGCACAGTCCCGTTTTAATCATCCAAACTGAATGATACAGGGACTCGGAACATGAAGACGAGCACCAAGCGAAGGTTTCATACGCCAAAAATACATAAATAAATGTATAAAAATAAAACACAAATAATAAGATAGATATATAGATAGACACACAGACAGACAAACAGGCAGACAGACAGACAGACAGGCAGACAGACAGACAGACGGACAGGCAGACAGACAGACAGATAGATAGATAGATAGATAGATAGATAGATAGACGGATAGATAGATAGATAGATAGATAGATAGATAGATAGATAGATAGATAGATAGATAGATAGATAGATAGATAGATAGATAGATAGAATAAACTGTAAGACTACGAGCACCGTCGCTTAGCCTGGTGCTTGTCGTCATGAGACAGACAGACAGATAGATAGATGGATGGATGGATGGATGGATGGATGGATGGATGGATGGATGGATGGATAGATAGATAGATAGATAGATAGATAGATAGATAGATAGATAGATAGATAGATAGATAGATAGATAGATAGATAGATAGATAGATAGATAGATAGATAGATAGATAGATAGATAGATAGATAGATAGATAGATAGATAGATAGATAGATAGATAGATAGATAGATAGATAGATAGATAGATAGATAGATAGATAGATAGATAGACTACGGGCACCGTCGCTTAGCCTGGTGCTTGTCGTCATGAGCCAAGACTCTGTAACACACGATGTGTTGCTGTGCCTTGCTAAAACTTTGGATGCATGTTTTCGACTTTATTTCATTTTCTATGCCCGTTAGTTTTGCATAGGGATAGTTGCAACTAACGAGTATCATCATTAAGTGATTTTAAGTCTTTAACCATAACTTGCTCAAACTAGTCTTTATTGGCTGGTAAGTTGTTTATTTTAACATAAAATTTCAGTTTTGAGTTGGGAGAAATGTCTTCCTACACAAGCCTGTCAGACTAAAAAGGGTGCGATGTTCCATGACCTATCGACAGTGAGCCATCTTTTAGCTAATTTCCTATTGGTCAGGATTATACATGTAGAACGCCTATAATCAGGAATGCTGCCATATCCTTGGGTATTTAACATCAATTTACTTCATCACGTGGAATGTAAAGATCTTTTTGTCAATTCTATAGTATTATCTCATTGGTGCGGTCAACAGCTTGCTCAAAAGAGGTATGCTACAGCGGAATTCAGTATTTAATATCATTTCGCCCCATCGCATGTAAAGCCTTACGACTTTAGGTCTGCAGGGTAGGTCGTTTGCTAATGCCATTTTGCCATGCATTCCTGTTGTGAAGCATTTCTGATGAGTGGCTGTTTTTTACAGGGGTGGCATTAATTATTATTCACTGGAAACCGTTCTGAGATTTGTGTGTTTGCCTTTGATTCATCTATGGCACATTACGATAAAGACTACACTTTGCAGATGTTTTGGTAATAAAAAAAAAGAAAAAATACCAAGGTAAGACAATTACCCCATCCCAGTGCCTGGATAATATTTCAGGACAGACAAAATCAAATTGTTCTGAAAATATCACAGAAATCACTAAATCCCATACCAATTCAAATGCCAAATACTCCACGATGTCATAGATTTCAATAAAAAGATGCGAAATGTGTTTCTGTTTATATATTTCTGTGACATAAAAATGTCATGTATGAATGATTTACACATCATATTTGAAACCTTGCAGCATATGAAAAGTTTCCGTAACCCAGTTTTTAATATTAAAATATGTTTCTTCCAAATAACAGAACCACGCAACAACTGCAAGAAGACTCGGCCTCTGCGTAAAAATATGGCTGTTTCAGGTACGGGACCGAAAGCATTCATATCAAGGCCTCCATACTTTATATTAGTATTGTGCCGATGCTATCAATCAAGGGATGAGCAAATTTGACTCTTGTATCACGGTGATAGGGAGGGCAATGCGGCCCCACAAACTATCATTACGCCGAGCTCTTTCAAGTCTCGTACATTAATCTATACTTAGTTTACTGTTCTTGATCTCAAGAAAGATTGCTGCTGATTTGTGTGTACACCTGCCCGCATCACTCCTGCCCTGTCGCAGGAACTGGCGGAGCCCAAATGCTTCTTTCAGGTAATATCTGGCTTTGGATAATTTTGTTCATTCCGACGTTTTGCAATATTTTGTATATATATATGTATATATATATGTGTGTTGCTTGTCACATGGCCAAATTTACAAGCTTTTTCCCCAATGCAATATTTGATACAGAACATACTCCTACGATTAAAATAGTAGTCAATGGACAGTGGAAACATCCAGATCTTGATTACAGATAATAGATATCTGCAACAAAATGACCCTTACGCATGCTGTTATCGTTAAAACCAATTTTCTGATTTTTACACACAAAATAAGTTTTAGTCCATAAACCCCTAGATGCTTAAAATTATCAACGAATTTCTCAAATATGATCATTTCTTTAAATATTGGCATCAAAATGTTTCTGAGTCATAATATATTCGCAGCTCCTATGAAGACATGGAAACAGAGAAAGCTGTGTAAACAATTTTCCATTAACATTTGGGTGATGTCCGAAACAACTGAACATTAAGTAGCCTACTTGTACAAGAGATGAAAGTTTACTGTTTGGTACGGGAATCTGGCTTCAATAAATAAACATGATGTGTCAAATTGGTTGGCCAAACTTTGTTGAATAGGAAGGAACATGAAAAATTAAATTTCCGTTGGTGTTGTCCGAAACAAAGGTGATATAGACATATTAAAAACCTTTCATATAAGAAACAAATAATGCACAAACAAACCTTCTTGCAAGGGAGCTGCATCAGCAATAACCAAAAAAGTTCAAAGAAACTGTTGATAATGTGAGGTAAGACAAGGTTGTACATGTTTCGGACATCACTATGGACAGTTAACATCATTATCATGATTACTTATGGCTACACATTTTGTCAATTTTCGACATTTTTGACAATTTGTATGTTACACTTGCTTCAAATAGCTCTGGGTAACAGGATAAATGTCACTGGTGTGCTTTTATTGTGCTAAATAGGTAACTGTTCATGAATCAATGTTCCATCAGCATTTTCAACCCAGTTTTAGCTACACATTCGTCAAGCCTTGCGTTACTTTGTTAGCTGTCACCAAAAAAAAAAAAAAAAAAAAAAAAAAAAAAAAAAAAAACCATTTAAGAGCAGAGTTTCCAATCCTGTAGGAGTAGTGTGAAACATTTAAACGTATTCATAGAATTTCTTCATGAACAGATTTGATATATTACTACAATCGGAGTAACAACAATAACTGCTTGACGTGTTTCGGACATCACTACAGACTGTTAATGAAACCATTTAAGTGTGTGGTATTTACATGTAAGCTTCATTGTTCTTTTGTGGAAGTCGAATGGCTAGATATTATAAGCTACCATTGGAGCTCAGGTAGTTTGGGAAATGACACAAATATTTAATTTGTTATACAGTTTATACACTTAGTTTTCATTTTTCTATAAGTCTTAAAACTAAAGCAAGGATGCTATTATTTGATGACCCAGCATCTCCAACCCTGGCATTGTAAAATGTACAATGTAAACTTATGATTGATTAATGACAAAAACTCATTTAAGAGAGACATGTGCAAGATTATATTGTACCTGTAATTGCCAGAATAATCACTTGAGATGAGCTTGACCCCCCTCCCTTTTCCCGTTTGCAAGCTAGGGCTGCCTGCCATGGAGCCTTTGAAGCTTCCCACATTTATAAAGACGCTAAGGATGAGCTGTAAGTTTAGCCTCAGAAAACAGATCTATGAAATCCAAGGTGTCTCCAACAATGTTGAAGCCTGTAAGGCTCATACTAAAGCATAAAATCCAATAGAACGCTGTCTTCCAAAAAACTGAAAAAAGCACTATGTTTTGTGTGGACCTTACATTTCTCAGGAGCCTTGTCATAATGCAGCCTAACCACCTCTGAAGCAGGACAAAATGCTTGATGACTGATGTGCACCCTGTACATGAGGGGAGCTCATGGTCGTACATACCTTCTTTTTTTAGCAGAAAAAGGACCATACTCCAGTGAAGTCTACACTTTTGATTAACTTCTCTGTGGCCAATTACCTACGGGTGCGGGTACCCTTATAATTAAATGACCATAACAGGTAAATGCTGTTCCAGAGTTCCTCTTCATCCTTGGGCCTATATTTTGCTCAAAAGTGTCTAAAACAGAAAAACTTTTGTGTCAGACGGCCCACCAAAAATATATTTCCTGACGAAGGTCATTATTTGCTCAAAGAAGCCATTTTGTACATTTTGGGGCCATATTTCTCACATTTGTAATAAAATATTCTGTAAGCAATGTAACTTTTTTGATGAAAAAGTGCCCTTATCAAGAGTAGGTTTAGAAAGGCACGAGCTGCATGCCACCACCAAACATGTGATCCCCCTACCCCCCCCCCCCCGTCTAATTGCCTGGAATTTGCAGAGTGCATCCTTTTTTTTCTGTCTCTGCAGACTTGTGTACATAAACTCTCATAACAAAGTGGACATCTAGTAAGGTATTGACTACATTGTGATTGTCAATACTTGAAACTCCTTGGCTGGATCATGTGCATTGGTCACTCATACCTTCTCATCATATAATATGCTACAAAATAACATCAGATCAGGATAAAAATGCATATAAGGAGCCTTGAGATTAGTTGACAACAGGCACACTTATCCAAGTACCAGCAAAAACATCCCTTTATTTTTGGTTTCACTGTTACAAGCTCTGTGCAATGATGGCCAAAAAAGAAAAATCAATAAATAGATAGATAGATGTATAAACAGATAAATGTATCACTAAATGAATGAGTAATATGCATCTATACATGGTTGCAAAAATTACGCATGGCAAAAAAAATCAAACTCATATCATTTCTTTCTTCCTCTTTTCTTTTCTTTTTTCCAAACAGACATATCACAAACTCTCATTCATGTGGTACCATTCTCATTTTATAACTGCATGTAGCCCTTCCTGCAAATACACTAGTGTTTACATACAATATGTATGCTACATGTACTCGGCATATTTAGATGAATGAATACATTGAATTATTATGCGTCTCAGGCCTGACTTTTACCGTGAAATAGCCTATATTATATATACGTGTGTATTTAAAATGTCAGAAAATAGCATATGTACCCCATGCATGATTTCTTCACAATTTCCTTTGAATAAGTATACAGCATTTGAAAGTAGGAAATCTGACTCTATGATCCTTATTCACTCTAAACTTTCACTGCCATGGGAGGCTTTTTCACACCTGGGCACAATATAATGTCTATATACAAACTGTGCTTTCATTCTTCTGTGTAAATTTTGTTTCAAACAAATCAAGTATTGTGATTTGTTCTTATTTTTAAACTTGTCAACAACTATGATAGCATTTATTTATTTTCATCTTATGGTTGTTCCTGAACTGATATACATGTAACTTCCAGATGAATGTAATGTAAACAAGTTACGTGATGTCCATAACAAAAGTAACAAGAACAAGTCAGATTTACTGCAGTTATGGTTAAAACAAATCATATATCTTGCAAAGTACAAAATCTTTGAGCCAGGCATCATTTAAACCATTTCAGTAATAGCTGTAGATGTACATATACATGTATCTACTGCTTTGTGGCACGCATGTGGTTGTTTCCCAGAAAAGAAGGCTGTTTGGGCTAATAAAAGAAAACAAAATTCTTTAAAGAAAAAATTTGCATTTAATCTTTCAGAATCAGTTTATCTGCTAGAAGACACCTACCCAAAATTGATTGTTTGACTTATATGTGCTTTCAATGTCCAAAACAAAATGTTTACACAAGGGGTGTTGTCCAAAACACATTTGTCAGTATTCCTACATGTACTTTTGTACAGGATGCTTCGTTCCAACGTGCCAAGGTTATGAGTCGATATGGCACCCCCTCTATGAGCACACACGGACTAAATACGATTTAAAATAATGTTTGGTATGGTGGCAAACAAAATTAGTGTTCTGTTTGAGCATTTTAACCTTAGTTCAGAGCTAATAGCCATATAATTACAACACAAATGCATCAATCAGTATGGTATTTGTCACAAATGTGTTGCAGTATAAATGTTACATGGTCAAACCATTGTTTGAAAAATATGGATATCTCTTTTTACATTCTGAAACGGGTAAATTTTCAAGATGTTCAATTTTTTTCCAGTAAAAGTTCAATTCTTTGCATTTAGTTTGTTCATACATAACAGAGTCTCCTGCTCTGAAATTGTCTTTTATTTAAATTCAGTACCTCGGACAATTGAAATAAAGGGAAATTTAAAAAGAAAGTCAGTGTAAAATTTTGGCACGTTTGCACCATTATAGTCGACCAACAGCTGAGAATGACCCATATATATATATATATATATATATATATATATATATATATATATATATATATATATATAATGTCCAACACAAACACAACATAAAGTTCTGTAGGGAGTAGTACATGTGTGCATAGAATTGCTTCTATACAAGAATGTCAATGGTTTACTCAACATATATGGCTTGTATTTTTAACATAAAATATTAAGCTTTTGAATTTTTTTAATCTAATTGAAACATTGTTGTGTAAAATTAAACATACAGCTTTTTTCGTGATTAGACGTTTTGTTTCAGCCCTGACTTTTAACATGCTTTTTATCACATTAAAAAGTTATACAGCCTGATATAACCATCGATACTGTCTTACGAGAGGTAATTAATCAAAGATGCAGGATTTAATTTCTCTTTAAAACACTATCGGCTGTTCATGTAAGGCAATTTGACCCTTTGCCTTAGCGATGCATCTTAAGGTGAGGTGCGGAATCACCAAGTTAAATTGTGTCTGACTGGATAATATTTCCTGCTGTTGACCTAGTCTTTCGTTCTAAGGCACCACTATCAACAACAAGGCAAGCAGCTATCACATGTATAAAGCTGAGGAGGGTAGAGAGTCGTTTTGCTACAATTTCAGGTCATTTAAGTATCTGTGACATTGGTCGCGAGTTTTTATCGTGTACATCTTCTAACGCAAATAGCAATGCCTAGGCGTGTTGCTTTACCAGTGAACATTGGCGTGATATGTGAATGTTCTGTATGGTGTAAAAAGCATTGAAAATATCGGCCTTTAAATCAATTAATCGGTAATATGTTACATGTGTATACTTAGTTTTAACACTTACTTTGTTCATTCTCTGCCAAACATTTGTTAATTTTAGTGTCTTCTTGCATGGTCTAGTTTGCGTCCATGTAAGTTAATGTGTCACCCAGTGGGCCAGGAGGAAAGTTGATGCTTTTTTGCAAGAGATCATGAAGCAACAACGAGATACATATAGGATGGTAAAAGCAGTTTTTATTTAATGTAAATTGTTACCAGTCACACTGCGTTAATACAAAGATTGGTCATCACAAAAATCAGTTGTCCAGATATAAAGGACCACCCACCACCTGGAAGGCCGCATGTGCCACACATGAATAACATGTAGAAAATATTAAGTGGACTTGATTCAAGCCAGTGTAAGGCACAGAAAGTATGATTGTTTAAAAATCACCATTCCAGACAGCCCTGCAATTCAGTCGCATAAAGCATATGATAGATTTGGATGGATTAAAAAAGTAGGTAGAACACCATAGTAAACCGACAGTAAAACATGAAATTCATGGGGCAAAATGACTTGTCATGTTATACTTGAGTATAACGGGAAAATAAGTTCTCTCTGTGGTACTGGTTCTCTGCTGCTAAATACGTGAAGAGCGTTTACCCCAGCATTCTCTTTAATTTTTTAGGAAGATGATGGATTGCAATTTGGATTTTTAAATGTCTGTTACAAGTGAGGGTCATTAAGATTCCATGATAAACCGTCCATGTTTGGCCCTTAATATGTCAATGTATTGATAGAACGATGTGGTTTTAACGAACTGCGGAACCCAAAACACCTTCAACTTGAGATCATCAGTCAGTATCTGAATTACTGGCCTTTTAACCTAGAGCACATACGGGGCATGTTGTTAACCTGACTATTCATCCATTCCTGAAAGGTGAAATTAAGTCTAACAAACAGGGCAATTTGCGGTCAGCAGTTATCTTGTAGGCAGGTCAAGTCTATGCCTTGCTCGTTTGGCTTACTTTACGCGGGACTGCACCCGCCTGCGTAGCACCAGTCTTTATTGACATATCATCCATTTTAAACATATTTCAACAAGTGTCCAAATTACCTAAAGGCCTAACAAAATATATGTGTGGTCCCGATAACCCTACCAACCCTACTGAAAAGGCCCGATCCTAAATAAATTTTATGAAGCATAAAAAAAAGTTTCAAGCCACCCTTTAATAATAAAAAACTGATCGACCCAGGGTGCGTGTCGTGTGCCGTTATTTTGCATTAAAGTCAAATCCAAAACATCATTTTATTTCAACTTGTCTGGAGGGTTAACTTGGGCTGGGGAAAAAGCATAACTACATAACCACGGTTGTTTGGTCGAACAACATAGCCTCGGTTGTTTGGTGATCATTATTGTAATATTTCTCTAGATTCCAGGTGTCTGTTCTCCAAATTAGCAGGGCCAACGGTCGTTAAGGCACTTTGACTTACATGACTTACTATCTTAACTTTAATTTGCCCTTTCGGTTGTGTTTGAAACATTTATCATTGTTGGTTATAAATCCAAATGCGACGCTATAGCCTGGCAAATCATGCATGTTGGTGAGCGTCATTTGAACAAGGCACAATGCATTGCGGGACAGTGGCACAAAAATACATTTGATTTCGATATCAAAGTGGATCGCAGCCACAGCATATATCATATGATTACTACTGCTCTGAAATATTGGCAAAACAGATACTTTTGGTTTCGTATATTATCACCCCCTAAGATCGTCCGAATACTACTGTCCTCATTTACAAACCATAAGGTGCACTATGCACACTTTTCAAAATATGCAGCCAAGTCCTTATGGTTTAGTCCCGATTGGATGTTTTGAAGAGGTAGTATCGAAAATGTATGTGTGATTAGCGTTAAGGGAAGGTTAGTTTGTGCACTGAATGTTATGTACAATATATGGTGGGACTTTTCCAGAGTTAGCATTTCCTGACAATGTAAATACAATGCGTTGCAGTTACCAGTTATGGGTGGCGGTGGGCCCAGAATAGGAATATTGTTTCCGCCACAGAAATCACACCCAAGGCTAGGAATTAAGTAGCAGCATTGGGCGGACGTGCGAAGCACCCTTGTGGCTAAAAGACGGATCTTAGTGGAGACGGCTGCGCGCGAAAGTGAATACAGATCCGAAAGTACAGGCAGGTTTTTAAGTAATTGGTAACAAACATAACAATAATCCATGTTTGTGTACAATTTTCACTAATATTGTTTCCGGGAAAATCAGGTAAGATTTCTTTATGGGTGCCAAGACATGTTAGTTAATTCAACTATAAATTAACCTTGCACATGATGGAAACACTGCTTAAGAGGCAGGATAGCTCGATACCCCTAGTAAGTGGAAGGCCAGGTCGGTACAATGTCAGGTCCAGGTTAAGCTTTTATCTGCTCCTTGGCATGCATATTATGCTTATTATCCTGATAATGACAGCGGGGTGCCTACTATACCAATTTGGTAGACAAAGCAAGTGATGAACATTCGCTGTTATCTTGTATTGAGTCACTAATTAGATGCCTCCCCATTTAATTGTTTATCAATAATTTAGCTGGACTGCATGCTGTGCCTGAACATACAGCTACTTGTTCACAGTTCTAAGGGAAAGGAGCCAGCATGTATATAAAGTTATGAAAACAATAGTAAATGGATCGACATCGGGCTGAAAAAAATAGAGAATCAAACTAGATATTATGCAGCCCTTTACACTCTAAAAATGCAAGAGGCTTTTGCTGATTATCTTCAACTTTTTTATTGGCTATGGTTTATATGGAAGGAGTTTTAATTTTATATTACATTTTCAGGTTCATCCAGCATTGTGTCAGTTCGGTGAATAAATGGTAGTGTACGTCAGTTGGGATCCACAGAACAAATTATAGGCTTATCAGCTGTTTGAATCTATGGACACTGTTCTATTTGAATATATGCATGGAATGCGGATAAAAGATCGCTCTCGTCGTTAATTGTGAGTATCAACTATATGTAACATACCCATGTACTTGAAAACAACCAGGCGTTTGTAACCCTCACCCGCCCAATGTTTCACAATTGCATTGGCTATAAAATGTAATTTTTGTAGGAATTATGTCTCCCCGTGTAAGGGGGGGGGGGATGGCGTATTGTTTTTGCGTCCGCTTCTTCTTCTTCTTCTTCTTCTTCTTCTTCTTCTTCTTCTTCTTCTTCTTCTTCTTCTTCTTCTTCTTCTTCTTCTTCTTCTTCTTCTTCTTCTTCTTCTTGTGTGCGTTGCGGACGCGATAACTCAAGAAAGATTTGACTTGGGAAGTTGAATTTTTTTGTGAAGATGTTCCTATATAAAACCTTGCTTGGGATTGCAGATGGGTGACCTTAACCTATTTTTCAAGGTCACACGGGCAAGTCATTTAAAATTGACGCGGACACAATAACTCCGCAAGGATTTGACTTAAGAGGTTGAAATTTTGCATGATTATGTACCACAATATGATCTAGTTGCAATGGTAGATAGGTGACCTTGACCTATTTTTAAGGTCAAATGGTTACTTTTGAAAATCATTGCAGATGCACTCGAGAAAGATTTGACTTAAAGAGGTTGATATTTTGTGTGATTATGTTTCTATGTAAGATTTTTGTCAGACTTTGCTTGTAAGTGCAGATGTATGACCATGACCTATTTTTCAAGGTCACGTGGGCATGCCATGTAAAATTGACGCAGACGCAATAACTTCGCAAGGATTTGACTTAAGAGGTTGAAATTTTTCAAGAGTATGAACCATAATATAAACTAGGTTGGGATGTGACTGGGTGACCTTGACCTATTTTTCAAGGTCACATGGGCATGTCATTTAAAATTGACGCGGACGCAGTAACTCTGCGATGATTTGATTTAGGAGATTGAAATTTTGCATGATTATGTACCATAATATGCACTAGGTTGGGATTGTAGATGGGTGACCCTGACCTATTTTGAAGGTCACGTGGCCAATTTTTAAAAAATCATTGCAGATGCACTCGTGAAAGATTTGACTTAAAGAGGTTAACATTTTGTGTGATTATGTTTCTATGTAAGAATTTTGTAAGAACTTGCTTGTAACTGCAGATGTAAGACCGTAACCTATATTTCAAGGTCACGTGGGTATTTCTTCTAAAATCAATGTGGACGTAATAACTCAAGCAGGATTTGACTTGGAAAGTTGAAATTTTATGTGAAGATGTTCCTATATATGATCTTGCTTGGGATTGCAGATGAGTGACCTTGACATAATTTTCAAGGTCACGTGGGCATGTCATCAAAAATTGACATGCATGCGACAACTCTGCAAGAATTTGACGTAGGAGGTTGGGATTTTGCACGTTTTGTACCATAATACCAACTAGGTTGGGATTGTAGATGGGTGACCTTGACCTATTTTTAAGGTCACACGGCCACTTTTTAAAAATCATTGCAGATGCACTCGAGAAAGATTTGTTGTAAAGAGTTTTACATTTTGTGTGATTATGTTTCTATGTAAGACTTTTGTAAGACCTTGCTTGTACCTGCAAATGTATGACCTTGACCTATTTTGCAACGTCACGTGTGCATTTCGTCAAAAATCGACGTTTTGAAATGTCAATAAAGATTGTACCTTCACCATATCTGTAGATCATTGGAATCGGTATGCCTTTTTATAAAATTAAGGGTGAATATAGTAAGGGCGCATGGAGAGACATTTGATTTTCTGTTGGAAAATCAGCCTGTTTTAGTTTTTGATAAACTGTGGACTGCTGTTGCAAGAAATGGGCAGAAAAAATATCAAAAATAGCCTATCATTATTCTAATTGGAAGTATCAGCTGCACATAGATATTCTTCTAAGCAGTCACTGATTCCATTACTGTTGTGTTGTAGGATTGGTATGTTTGCTATAAATATGTAAAGATAATTTATGAATGCGATACTTTATTTCAATCTAGCTTTAGTTTTACCGGTCGGATCTTCACAGTCTAGTTAACCCTTGTTACTATGGTAACTCTCCTTTTCATTCAAGTGATGCTCCTGGTAGGTCGATTCTGGTTTTAATAATTTTGCATAGTCTAACTTTGGGCATGATAATTAATGTGCCAACAGCTTTGATTTACTGTATAAGGCAACATTACTTGATAGTGCGCTTTTCATTCGTTAGTTGCCATGGATACATACAACAAAATGTTATTTTTTACCACATATATAAAAACCCGCCGGTACCTTTTGGAGCTGTATCTTTACTCAACAGGGGGACCTGGCAGGCCCGACTAGTGCTGCTTCTGAATTCAATGCCTAGGGATGACTTCAGTGTTTGATACAATATCCCACTTCTGTGGCCCACCGCCGCCAACAACTGATAATTTGAAGCCGTTGTATACACAATCTTAGGTATTGATCACACTGGAAGAGTTCCATTTTGTATTTTACATTACATTCGTTCGACAAATTAACGTCCGTTAACACTTATCACACATCTGCTTGGATACTACCTCTTCAAAATATCCAATCAGGACAAATCCACACGCACTTAGCTGCCATTTTGAAAATTGTGGATTTTGCATCCAATGGTTTGTAAATAAGGATAGTAGTATTAGGACAATCTCGGGGGGGGGGTGTGATAATATATGAAACCAAAAGTATATATTTTGCAGATAGTTCAGAGCATCAATGATCATATGGTACATGCTGTGGCTGTGATTCACTTTGATATCCAAATAAACTGTATTTTTGTGCGACTGTCCCACAATGCACCAAGTTCGAAATGCTGAATGATTCACCAGCTTAAGGTATCGTGTTACAATTGGATTTGTAACTGACGATATAACTGCTTC
Organism: Hermodice carunculata; assembly: GCA_964020975.1. Classification (NCBI taxonomy): domain Eukaryota; kingdom Metazoa; phylum Annelida; class Polychaeta; order Eunicida; family Amphinomidae; genus Hermodice; species Hermodice carunculata. The sequence goes on from OZ026613.1 coordinate 44,173,911, forward strand.
AGATACAACCGAGCGGGAAGATTAATGTTAAGATGGTAAGTCATGTTTTAAAAGTACTTTAACGAAAGTTTGCCCTGGTAACTGGGAGAACGGACACCTGGAACCTACAGAAATATTACGATAGCGATCACCCACCAACTGGGACTTAGCTGTTTCACCCAATTGATTTCGACTGATTGATTGATTGATTGGTCATTTATGCCTCTTAGCTATCTAGCAGGGACCTTAATCTCCCCTTAAAAACAAACAAAGAAGGTGAAGATACCACACTTTTCGGCAAACTATTCCATCTAGCAACGACCCTGTTAGAAAGAACCGTGGTACTGCAGCTATGCTGTTTCCCCGTCCCAAGTTAACGTTCGAGACAACTTGAAATAAAAACTGTCTTTGAGTTGCTTTACTGTAAAATAATGGCACATGGCAGTCGCTTTCTTGATAAAATCTCTCAACCGTGGCTGTGGCTACGCTGTTTCACCAAACAATCGTGGCTGTGCAGCTTTGCTCTTTAGCCGGCCCAAGTTAACTCTCCACTCCAGATAAGTTAGAATAAAATACTGTGTTTGAGTGCACTTTACTGCAGAATAACGGCCACTTTCTCGGTAAAATCTGGGAGCTTCTTTAAAATACAGGCCGGGTTTTCAGCAAACGGAATAAAGCACCTGTGTACAACTATCACGCTTGAGTGAACAACCCAGTGCTGGGTTTCAATGCTGAAAACCCGGACTTTATTCCAAACAACGGCCATAATGTTTCATGTGGGGTCAATCAATTTTTATTGGGGAGGTTGGCTCAACCCACATTTTTTTTAAATGTTTCAGAAAAGATATTATGGGCAGGGACTCGGGCCTTTTCAGTGGGGTCGGTCGGGTTACCGGAACCACACATATATTTTTGTTAGGCCTTCGGCCTTAACTTGGACATTTGTTGAAACATGTTTAAAGTGGATGTTCTTTCCCCTTCTACGCATTACCTTATTATTTTTTTTTTTTCGTTTTTGTTTTGTTTTGTTTTGTTTTGTTTTTTTATACTTACCATAGGCTAGCCTGTCATTGTCTAACCTATATACATATGGAAGTACTATTGTCTATATTGTACACTTTCTTCTGCAGAATTTTGATATAAGCTGTGTTAGCTAAAATGAATCAAAGGGTCTTCAGTGGGCAACTCCTTTGACGCCAGGTTAATTTGTTACCTGGGAACAGCCGAAGGCACTTCTGAAGATATGTAAATAAGCTTCATGAGCCTGCTATATCATCATTTTCGTATATGCATGTATTTCTGGAAATATTTCAGCCTCCATATCATATATTTGAATCGCATGTGTTCCGTTTTGAATGAAAATAACATCGCTTATCCCTATCTTATCTGAATAATGCTAACAGAGTAATGTCTATTTTCATAATTGATGTTTTATCAAATTATACGTTTTCTTCAGAATTTATCATAAGGTAAACACAAGTAATAGATTCACAAGAAGGCTTTTTAATTGTTATCAAATGTTGAGTTTTCCACCGAACGTGTTGACGTTAATTTCAATTGAAATTGCCATTAGAATCATTTATACTTGCCTTTGTTTTTGTACATTGCGGTGTTCATAAACACAGTAGCCTACGTTCCACGAGATAACCCATCCGTCTTTCAGCTAAGCGATTGAATATGATATATGTGATAGATTTCATTACAACGGTGCTACTGTTCGATAGTTAACAACTTGACCAAAACTTTCAATGAAAAGGCAAAATTTACGAAGAGCGTCATATGCTCAAGTTCATCCATATAGTAGCTGGTTGTCCCGAGGCAAGAGATTATTTGAACTTGTATGTTTATTGTTATTTTTCAGTTCTTGTTTCACTGTAGTGGTCCTATTTAATTTACATTAATTACATTCCTCCCAGTATAAGGTTCGGAAAAATACCAAACACATCATTTCTTCCGAACAGACGCCATTATTCTGAGAGGCATATGATTTGCACCACGGAACCTGCGGGAAATCTTTCGTCGCTTAGGGCATTTATGGTATTAAGATTCCCGGTCAAAATATAGTAACAATACCTGCGTGTACCACAACGAAACGACTGTGATAATCATGTTTTAACGCGCACATATCACGTTACAAGCCAATGGATCACGTTTTGGCTTGTTCATGACAGCAACATGAACCCGTACAACTTAGCATGCCTCAAAACAGCATATCATTGACCAACATAAATGCTGGTGCGTCTTGGGGGTTTACAAATGCGTATACCATAGTTTCTCAATATTACCCAACCAATGCATGCCAGTAGCATTTTATCGTGTAAGGTCATCCAAAGCCATAATGTGCGAATTCACCTGTCCATTTTATGATGGCAAACCAAAGGGACAGAAAAAAAAGCCGTGCAAAAAGTTAAATAAATCTCTGTGATCAAGGTTCAGTTGTTCTTCCTGTCCTTTTATTCCCAAGAAAAGAAAAATACTTATGAAACGTTACTCTGGTAAATGTACCATGAACATTATTAAAGCTGGTTGAACCGGCTTAGATGGTTTCGGACGTTTATTTGTAATAACAATTAAGTGTTGTTAAGTTGTGGTTATTTTACCGTATGATATGCCATAAGGCTACCTGAATATCAAGTTAAAATTACTTGCGACTTCACAAAGTAATATAAAAATCAAAATGTTATTTCTCTCC
>OZ026613.1:44181581-44204081 GCA_964020975.1 Hermodice carunculata
TATTTTTCTCCATTTGTTCCTATAGCTTTGGACCACATTCTCAGCACATTTCACAGACTATACTGTGTAATTCATCTGAGTCATAATCAAGGCCGGATATTCTCTTTTTTGTGTTTTGAACTTTTTCTTGATGCTGTTTCGCAGCTGTCTGTCACCCAACCTTAATGTGAATGAATCAAATCTCTAGGTGATAAGTGCCTCGCCTTTTTGGGATTGTGCATTTCCGACTTCACTTATCACCTTTTTAAGCTTCTCGTTCAATTCTTGGACTCGATAGTATGCTACAACTACCACTGTTGCTACCTCTATTAATCGCTGTGAACTTTTACTCTACCACCAGATTCTAAACCACAATATGGCCTGGTTACACGAGGAGAATAAATCGTTGATGAATCATCATCCCAGGAATGCTTTTTCTACTAGGTATTGAAGACGTGGGCAAATGTAAATACAATGTGGATTATTGCGATATGATGGATTTATATCACAGTTCGCTGACTATGGCATCGTTATCTGACATGCCTGGTATGGCCATTATTGCCTTCACTACTGATGGCCTGTTTGAATGAAATTGATTCAGTCTGTTGTCCTTCTGTGTGCGTTCATGTTGCATATGGAAAAGGTGATTATATCAAACAATATTCGTCAATGTATCACACATTCTTTTTCTGTGAACTGCGGTCAGTGGCAATTACTGGTCAAATCATTCCCATTACCATGGTGAAGGCTAATTAAAGCAAGTGTTCATTGGAATATACTCTGTGGTTATCCTTTTCGGCTAATGTACATTTATGAATCAATTCTACATAAATACGACTGGATAAAGTGTGTGCGGTATGACAATTACATATTTTACCACACAAACCATACTATAATTATGGTGTCGTATCTAAATTTCCCTGGACCGATTCATCAGAAATAGGTGGCAGCCAATCAGCACTTTCCAACCAAATGACGGTGGTATAAAAATGATAGATTTATTGCGCTTTTTCGAGCGAATGGTGGGTTTTCACAAAGCATCTCGACTGAAAGCTACATGTATAAACAAACATTACAAGGTTGGACACGGTCACAGTGTGTGTAGAAATATACTTTGAAATGGTCACAGACATTACTGTTCATCTAAACCGTTCAATGTTGCCAACTGACTTCGTCGGAAAACCTTTATAGTCTCCATATGCCATATGTAGATTGCACAGTCACAGCTAACAACATTCTGGAGGGTACTCCAAGCATATGAATATGTCCATTAGAATGTTTGCGAGTGTGGAGAAAATAAAAGCTTTGACCAAGGTGACCACCAGCAATGAAGAATATCAAACATTTACACCTAATAATAAAACCAAAACTATATTCATAATGCAACTACAATTTTTGTAAGAGATCTACACCTACATCGGAATTATATCCCAGGTTTCTCATATAAACAATGATCATATCAACAGTGATCTACTCAGTACTTAACTTCAGGGCACATAGATTACCAGCAGTCAAAGTGCCAGTTTTAATCATAGTTGGAGAGCAAGGACCCCTATGGTCACGGAAATGTTATATGGTCACTTGTATTTTAAATTTAATCCTTGACACACAATGCATAGCATCTGGACTGACAGATACAGTTTGGTGTATGAATGTAAATAAGGCTATGTACAGAACACTAATCTGTGGGAATAACAAGGGCCAGGAACAAAATACTACCCCGTGTAAATGTCACATTCAATAACCAACGTAAAATGAGCAAAATGGACATGTGTATGACTATTGTGTTTACTCGCCCTTCTATATCGATTAAAGGCTTTATGAGGGCCATGCTAGAGTTTGACATCAATTTGGCTCTGGGAGTTTGGTACAGTTGTTAACCTAAAACCTGTCTATACTAACATCTCAATAAAAGTGTGGTACAAATACATGTGTATTATTTATTCATTGCACCCTCATTTTACAAACTCGTCAATGAATATTACAGAATGATGTTTTAAGCACTTGAATGCCCAACTGCATGAAAAGAGTGATAGTTATTCCACATGTACCGGTGCTGTTTCATTTGGACTCGGTGAGATCATTCTACATTCACAACAACATGAACTGATACAGCTAAAACCATTAGCTAAGTATATTTCTCATACAATTGAAAGATCTGTGCATGTCAGCGCATCGCAGTGGCCCACCTCGGTAAAATGGATATGGAGACAGTAATTCTTGTGACTGTTCACGCTGCAGACCTGTGGCCTTTAGTGTCGGTTTGAAGCATAATGCACCTACGGACATTACTGTAAGTGCTGGTAGTACCTCTAATATACCATTTTTATGCAAGCATATATTGCAAAAGTTTTAAACAAAATCTTGATTATATCTTTGATATGTTAGAGGAGTGCGATTTAATTTCTTTGAATGAAACGTGGCTCAGACCACACGAGTTAAAACTGAGTGACACAGCTTTAAATGCGAAATTTCCGGACTCTAAGTTTCCTGTTTTTGCCAATCAGCAATGTGTGATGTGGAAACAAATTCTACCGGGCGATCTTTTGGAGTCGTTGCGGTGATCGTACAAAAAAAAGTTAAGTTTTGCACTTAATGCACCCAGCGCCCGCATAATTCCAGTCGCCCGTTGCGACTCCAACGGTAAGATAATTCAGGTCATAATTTCTGTATATATGCCCCCCCCCCCCCAAAAAAAATACAGATGAGTATGTCGAAGTGTTAACTATTTTACAGATCTTATTTCATCAGTATGCTGCTGTTATCTCCATTAAGATACTTGGGGATCTTAACGCCCAACTTCCCTCTACTGATAGGCTACATAGGACATGGTTCAAGCATAAATGTTTTCATGCACACAGTCGTTTGTTGTATGGTTCCATTGAATATAATGACATGGTAGCAGTTGATACGTTATTTTAACAAAGTACAGAATATACTTTTTTTCGTCATGCAAACCAGAAAAATACGTCGCTTGATCATTATATAAGCCTTCTCACGAGATCTTGGCAATGTTAATCCCTGCAATGTTGTGAACTTAGATGAAGGTAATTTTGAGCGATCAATTGCCCGTCCGTTTATAAATGTTTTTACCAGTGGTGGAGGCACCATAAAACAAAGAGACGGTCGTAACCTAAATTATGCTGCTCCAGCCGGTCGTCTCCAGGACTGGCAGAATGATATACGTAGCGGTATAAACAGATATTATGTGACAAACTCAATTCTTTGGGTCCGTCAGATGTTACTGTTGCTTGCGATACGCCATCAGCCAGTAAGCTCATAAATCCACGACTTGACGCTATAAATTTAGCCGTACATAATGCCTGTGAAGAGGCTGGATGTTCAACAAGTAAATAGTTTAAACCTAAGCATTTCTGTTGTCCAGAATTAAGCCACCTAAGAGAACGGAAGAAATGTTGGTTCTCCCTGTGGGTCTCAAGTGGTCGGTGCAGGTCAGATGCAGTATTTGAAGTATGAAAACATTTAAAATAAGTATTTCGGCATACCTGTCGACGCTGCATTCAGGGATTCATTGATCATGAGTCGCTACTTTTAAATCCTTTGTATATGCAGAGGAAGATTTCAGCTTTCTGGAATGTTTTTAAATATCGTAGGTCTACTAAGATATGCTCCTCTCTTGGCGTTGACCAGTTTTTAAATGTATGTAAGAGTACTACGTATGCAAGAGTCGGGATCTCCTACAGACGCACAGTGTTCCATCAAGTCGCAAGTTCAATCTCTATTTTCTGATAATTGACAGAAGGTCTTCCCTGATGTCACCTTCACAAGTGAAGACGTTGACAATTTTATTTGTTCTTTGGAGTGTAATACAGACCACCGGTATTGATGGCATATTTCCTGAACATTTAAAATATGGTAAAAGCATTGTATTGTGCTGTCAGTTATCAGACCTATATACGGCTTTGTTACGTTTGAGTGTTGTCCCAGATGATTTTAGAATCGGCATGATTGTTCCTATTCTGAAGAAGGCCACTTTAAATCCTAACGATGCTATGAATTATAGACCCGTCACGATGGGCACTATTCATTTCACGATGCTTGAGGTTACAGACTACAGTTGTGATTGGCTGATTGCGCATCCCAACGGAGATAGTCCGTAATAGTGAAAATACTGTGTTTTCAGCATGCTGTAGCTTCTGTTTAAATAAAGTTAGCTAAGTCAGGTTTGCTGCATCGCAGAGTTGCTTCATTGGTGGTCATATGGGTGCACTGTCTTCCAGGCCAGGTGGGAACTTTATGGTGGGGAAGGACAATGATGTGACCCTGGCAAGAGCACAGTTCATACACCTGTATAAAGCTGACATCCAGGTGTTGTTTCGTATTTCAATTATCACAAATTAACGAGCTGGGAATTGTGTGACAAAAATCCGTACATATTTTTCTGACATTTTTATCTGTTAAATGCCGTTCACGGAATTTCAAAATACCAAAATGCTGATTTTTTAGACTGAAAAATGCTAATATGAAAAATAGAAGGATTTATAACTGTGGTCTGTGGCCTTGAGCTATACCTTATTCCTAATGATATAGTAGCATCTAATTAATTTGGTTTCAGAAAACAGAGAGATACTACAATGACATGTGCTTTTTTCCACGAGGTAATAACTTACTTCTATGAGGCCAAATTACCTTTGTTTATCAGTTCCCTAGACGCCGAAAAATGCTTCGACACGATATGGCACCCTGGCATGTTCTATAGATTAAAAAAAACATGCTACCCTTACATGACTTGATGTTTCTGTGCAGATGGTAAACGCAATTATAAACCACGGTGAAATGGGAGGGCCAGTAGAGCTTTCTGTTCTCTGTAACTGGGGGTACCAGACAAGGGAATATTCACTTTCCTAAATCGTTCAACATTTTTATTAACGACTTGCTCATTGAGCTGCAGTCTGCTGAACAGGGTGTGAGGATAGGTACAGAGAAGTTTAATTTATGTGCATACACCGATGATGTCTCCGTCTTCTCTTCTACTGTTCCAGGGCTAATAATGTTTACGATCTACATGTTCATGACCGCATCAACTCTGCTAGACGCTGTATGTTCAGTTTGGGTAGCGCTGGTTTTACATACCCTGGGCTCTCCACCGAAGCTAAGGTGTATATGTGGAAAACAACAGGTGTCCCTTGCTTGGGCTATGGTACGGAATCTGTAAAATTGCCTAGCAAACTAATTGGACCCTTACAAAAACGAAATGCTGGTATAATGCTGGATATTGCTGGGCGTGGTGGAAAATGCTGGAGAAAACATCCGTCATAATCCAGCATTTTCTGCCTAGCATCTAGCAATATCCAGCATTTTTCCAGCCAGTTCCAACAAAATTTCGCTGGATTCTGTCGGGATTTAATCAAATCCCGACAAAATCCAGCAAAAATGTGGGTTTCGGTGAGTTTTGGTTGGTTCAGGTGGGGTTTGGTGAGTTTTGGTGGGTTCAGGTGGGGTTTGGTGAATTTTGGTGGGTTCAGGTGGGGTTTGGTGTTAAGTGTGACCCCATGAAAGGCATGATTTCATCTTTTACGTTTTACATTGTACATCACATCCATCGTGACTGTACCTCTACCATACTGAGTTGCATTGGTTCAGGTCAATAAAGATATTCATAATGTAAATAAATCCAGTAACGTTAAGACACGGAAGTTCATGAGTTAATAATAGCGTACTCACAAGCTATTTCCATTATGATAGCCTTGTGAATTATCCCCGGCCATTGCATTGTTTGCTCATCCATCTCTTCCCCAATATTTTGCTCCCATTGAAGGCTGGTGATGTTTGCGCGGGTTTATCCACTGCCAATGTTTGATCCAACCACAAGGGAAAGACTACTAGATATTTAAATTTGTTGTCTTGCCCCATGCTTTGTTGAATTCTGCAGTCGTTCAACACAGCACAACAGAACGCAGTCTTCACAATCCGCAAATTCAGTTAAACGAAATTTCCCGCCTTGCAAACCTTTGAGAACGAGGCTAACCGATGATCAAATATTTTGTATCTTCATTCGATATTTTGATAGGTATAAGTTTAATGAATTTTCCAGAAATCTGGCACAGGTAATTAAAGATCCAGTTATAAGATATATACACAAGATTGCATACTAAAATAAAACTTTTGGGGCCAATTAATAATGCTGAAACATGGAGATTATAATTGGAACTTGAGCGAGGGTAGACGCACTTGTTCCTCCTTTATCGCCCATGCTGCCTTCCTTCCACAGAAATCTTGACCATTGAATATCTGAGCAAGATCGGAATCTATTTTAATTGTGATCTAACAGGTCCAGCAAAAAAAAAAATCGAAAAAAAGGTTATCACTTGCTGGGTTGAGAAATGTGAAAAATCTAGCAAAACCACACTGTGGTAACACGTGAGAAATTGCTGGACTATAAATTGTGCCAGTAAATTTCAGCAAACTCTTAACAACCACAATCCAGCATGCCCATCAAAAACTAGGCAGTAACAAAATTAACACTGTGCCGGATTCGGCTGGGCTGTCAAAGACTCAAGATTCAAAATTTTCTAAGTTCTCTACCCTGAGGCCTACTCCAGCAAAATTCAGCATCTTTAACAAAAATCTAACATTCTAAAATTTTACAAGTTCTTTTCCCAGCGAAATCAAGCATGCTCCCAGCGATATCCAGCATCCGAAGCAAAAACTAGGAAGCCCTGAAAAGACTAAGTTCTCTTTCCAGGAAAATCCAGCCTGTTTCCAGCAATACCCAGCATTCCCTGCAACAATGAGAATACCCTGAAAAAAAAAACTAAGTTCTTTTTCTACCAAAACCCAGCATGTTTCCATCAGTGTCCAGCATTGGCAGCAAAAAAACGAGAAAATCGAGAAAAAATTGAGTCCTTTTTCGAGCAAAATGCAACGTGGTACCAGCACTTCTCAGCATGTCCAGCAAATACCAGCAAAATCCAGCATGATCCCAGAATTTTGATTTTGTAAGGGGAGACATTCATATTTAACTGCAATCCTGCTTACTTCCTGTCTTGCCGGGGCAACAGACTGATGCTTCCACCATGATCAGGGCAGATTTGCATTATATACTACATAAATATCCATAAATAACACATTTTTAACCAGAGGAGAGCCCATTTCTAATCAATTTAGGCATCCTTTATGTTTCAAATATATGTTAATACATTTTCTTAAGATTATTGTGCGTTTGTGTTGTTCATTTTGTTGAGAAAGGACTTTTTACAGTGCTAAATACATGGATCTGCCCTGATGCAGATGGCCCCCTGTTTTGCTCAATAGGTGTTAGAGTAGGACCGCATTTAGATATGAATATATCATATTGGAAGTTTAAACTCTGTTCCGGGTGGGATATTAAAATCCGCTTTGAGCATCCGAAGAAGGTTCCACCATAGCAAAATTTTATTTGCCCTCAATGTACCCCCCCCCCCCCCCATTTCTGATATTTTAAATCATAATGCCTATTCCTTACTGCATAGGTTATCTAAGACCGACTCCCCTTTCAGATCCTTGTATGCCTATTTTATTTCGACTTTGTGATTAGTGGTCATCTCCATGGTGTGGGCGGTCTCGTACCTGGTACACCACCCAACCAGAACAATGGTATGGTGGACACTCTTCGGTACCTAGTGACCCATCCAGACTTCAACTGATGCAGGAGCGTCCAACTAAAAATAGTGGCTTTACTGTTGAAAGTATTCTGAGCTTTGATTTGATATTGTGGCATATCAGCTACTTTATCATCAATTTTAATTCCCGACGTCAGTTTACGGTGTATCGATTATTATGTATGTTTATAGAACGATTTTGGTGACCTATGTTTTAGTTTGAGGTACGATGTGTTCCATCTGTCCATTTTGTATTACATATGTGACGTATTATTTCGTCTTTTCTTTTATTTACGACTTTGAATCATGACTTACTTCATGTATGGTTGTCTTATGATTTTGACGTGCATATTATTTCGATGTATTATTTGTGTGTATTCCATTTTCTCCCTTGTGGAGGTTAAATAGAACATTATCATAATATGACATATATTGTCACCCACTTACAAATTTATCTGGCTATTGAAGCCATAAATTACCAATTCATAACTAATCTCTTCTCTCACTAAGGGACGGATAAATTCTGGATCTGTCACCAGGGACTGCATGCCCAGGTGTCCACCTATTCGATTGTAATTCTTGATTTATAGTATCTTCGCTAGGGACATTTATTGCTTTTTTCCATTCATATATCAAATTGACACGCAATTGTTTGTTTCATGGTGCGTGTTATAATGATAAATAGTGTTCGCAAACATTCAAAATTAAATCACAATTGTGTCTTTGCATTGAATTTTGTTGTTGAAAGAAATATGAAAAGTGTCTTGTTTCTGTGGATGGGCACAAATGCAAGCACTGTTTCTGGTAGCTTATCCGACATGAGGCATTCAGTGATTGCAAATTTGGTCATTGTTTATTTAATGGCGAGTTCGGTTATTATTACTATATAGTACTTTTAGCCCATGAATCCCGCCACAAAGATGAGGGTATAGATATTTATGTATATGTAAAAAGCCCCATCCCTTTCACGACACAAATACATTTTACTGCAGGCCTGCCTTTCGTATAACCTGGCAAGTAAAGTATTTTATATATTCATGTACAGATATATTTATACGTATATGGATGGATGGATGGATGGATGCGATTCTATTATCCTGCCGTTCAACAGCGATCAAAGCTGTACGACATTACACTTGAAGCCTTGGATAATGTAAAGCCTGTTAAATTTGTATTTGCAGAAAGCTGCACGCGCACTTGACTGCGTATGGCATGATGCCTTGTTATCCAAACTTTATGCCGTTGGTGTCCGCGGTATTTTATCACACTGATTTTACAGGTATCTTTCATTGAGACGACAGAGAGTTAAGAATGGTCAAACTTCGTCTCCTTAACACATAAACGCACATTTTTTTTTACAAGGTTTAATGGGGATGGGTGTGGGGTGGGGGTGGGACCTCTAATAGTCAACCAGTATAAATTATATGTACTTATCATCAAAATACGAATCTTGCTCCTTTATGTATTAAGCATTCCTCTATATCAGAAACAAATCATCACCGTGACCTTGGAATTTACTTTCATCCAATAGATCATGGGAGCTTCACATTAAAATGTGAATACGTTTGTGTAAGAGCTATAAAACGTGTTGACTGCCTTTGTTGTATGACATTTTTTGTTGGACAGATTCAGTTCAGAAAAATGTACTTTGTCTCTCGTGATTACAGTGAGGAGACATTAATTGGGATAATTGCTGTCAATGTTGCTCAGATATGATTGAGTGAATTCAACTTGCTGCCGCTGGAGCCGTATCAGTGGGCAACAAAATACTCTAAGGTGTCTTATTTCGTACGATGCAAATAAGTGGGAACCGTTATGCCATCGACGTGAAAAACAAACTGGCAGATATGGAACACAAGATTCCTGATGAATTTGAAACTGGGTATAACATGAAACTCGGAACAAAGAAGTAATTCCTTTTTCCGTCTACAGTAGCTAGCATCAGATCCTCCAAAATGGCATAAGGCAATCTGGCACATTGAAAAATGTCTAAAGGCAGCTGCATTTACATGCTGGGAAAGTCTTGAAATACATGCAATATAAATTAGGTACTCAAAGCTGCACCATGTGTACATAGGAGCGGGGTTAAGAAAAGCTCTAATGCTTGTTTCTCCATCCTTGTTTCTGTTGTATGTGTGTCTTTTTGCCCAGAACCACTTCCTAGTAGTTATTACCCTTTTCCGCAGTCCGAACTCTTTACTCTCCATAAGCTAACCTGTCTATGACATAAATTATGTTAAAATTAATCATATAAAAAAAAACTATGCTGATAATAAATAACTGGGACCAAGCTTACCTGTAGAATACTGTAAATGAATAAAATACATTTCCAATGGTGTGCATTTACTGACAACAATATTGTTTAGAATGTTTTCATTCGGAGGCAGAGAATTTATCAATGGAATCTAGCTAGTGCTAACAGTGCATGCAAAAGGGAATGTTTTTGCCTGCACATTTGACCTGCTTTTTGTACACGTGGTGGAATCATGTACTGCACTGTTCTTTGAGAGCTACATGTAAAGTCGCGAGAACACTGCCAGTAACAATAATGAGGCACCAGCGCTTTCGTGATAATTTTTTGTTGAGCCTCTCTTATTCCTAGGTGTCCACAGTATATCCCATTGTAGTTTTCATCTTGCTCGTCGCAGTGGCTGATACTGGCACGTATGACGACTTCCAGCTGATCTCCATTTGCATACAACTGAAATAAGGAGCCATTGTTCAGCACAACTGAGCCTATGAGGCATAGCAGTGCTGCTGAACTTAGGTCACAGCATGGGGACCTGGGCACACAAAAAAGTGATCTTCGCTTTTTAACTACTGGCCATGCAAATTGTTCCTTAATTGTCCAGCAGTATGCATTAAGCGTCTGGCTCGGTTTGTCCCTGATATAATATAATTCGTTTCACCTACATTTCCTTAAGCCAAAAGCCACTCACGTTTCAAAAGATAATTGTCATTGGAATAGTGATATTTTTGGTAGGAATGGAGGCCTACCAATTGCAATTATAGATAGGCTCGCCGAGTAAATAACAGCAAAACCAACGTTAGGCTTTGAAAATTGTACCAATGTTTTATCATTTTATCATCATTTGGACAATTCACATGTATAACATAATATTAATTGTTGTCATATTTCACATTACCCTGTGGCGAACATCAATCGAAGACACATTAGAAATTGAACATATGCATATATATATACCAATTATATAGAACCCCGCCGGGTGTGGCGGACCTGTATCCACTATTGGCACAACTTTCTCCATTAGGCTCCATCTTTGACACAGCGGGCGATCATGCTCCTCCGCCAAGTGTTGCTACTTAATTCGTAGCCTGGGGGCGACTTCAGTGTCTGACACAATATTCAAATTCTTGGGTCCACTGGCGCCCACAACTCGTAACTTCAAGGTATTGTAATACATGAAACCAAAAGTATATATTTTGCAAATGTTTCAGAGCATCAATAGTGATATATTATATATGCTGTGGCCGCGATTCACTTTGACATCCAAATCAACTGTATTTTTGTGCGACTGTCCCGCAATGCATTGCACCATGTTGAATATGGTGCATGGTTTGCGGGCTCGAGGTGTCGTGTCGCATTTGGATTCGTAGATAACGACGATAACTGCTTCAGATACAAGCGAGCTGGCATATTAAAGTTACGATAGCAAGACCTATTTTAAAAGACTTTAATGACCATTTATCCAGGTAACTCGGAGACACGACACCTGAATCCTAGCGAAATATTACGATAACGATCACCGAACAACCGGGCTATATATTGTTCCACCAAACAACAGTGGGTATGCAGCTATGATCTTTCCCCAGCCTACATTAACCCGTCACTCCCGACAAGATGTAATGAAATATTGTGTTTGAGTTGACTGCAAAATGGCGGTCACTTTTTCGATAAAATCTTTCAACCGGGGCTATGGGTATGCTTTTTCACCGAACAACCATGGTTATGCAGGTATGCTCTTTTCCCAGCTTAAGTTAACCCGTACGTCCAGACAAAGTGAAATAAAATGCAGTGTATGTGTTGACCTTACTGCAAAATAACGGCTGTTAGGCCTTACGTAAGTGGGACATTTGTTGAAACGTATTTGGAATGGATGTTCTTACTCTTTGAAACATTACCTCACTTGACGTTATTATATATATATATATATATATATATATATATATATACCCAATTGACAGAACCCATAATAGCTGCTGGTATTTTCTTAATTTTGTCTCACTAATAAGCTACTACGCCGAAACGTGTTGTACGTGTAAAGCAGCAGGAGAAGGCTCGGAGGGTCAATATTAATAGAAACGTTTATTTTTTTTTCAAAGGACGCGCCCAAGATTGTTTTAGGGGGCATAGATAGCAAACGACATTTCGGAGTCTTGAGTGTCATTAGAAACGTCTCATCGATTTGTGTGTTCATTTTTACCTAATTTTTGTCAAAGATTTGGGAGACGTTACGACACACTTTGATATGGTTTCAAATGTTACAGGAGTCTAACGGTTTGTATTTTTTTACTGTACAAATTGGCATTCTAATGGTTTAAATATATTTAATGACAAGAAGATCAAAGATATAGAATCTTCATCCGCTAATGACCAACACTACGAAACGTGTGTTTATACACATCTTTAGACGTCATTTTACGCGCTGTGCCTAACTCGGCAGGCGAAATGAACATTTTAATCCAGTTTTATCACGTTTCTCACCTTCGACTTCATCATGATGTTCTTCTTTCTCGTATTCTGCTTCGTTTACTCTCAACGAGAACCTCATGTAATTATCTTGCGTAAAACACATTATAGAGGTTACTGAAGTAAAATGAATGTGTATTTATGTTTGTTTGGTGCTTTTTTTCTTTTTTCGTGGCGATGATATATGTTTAACCCGACACTAACAACAGTAATGACACTCTTTAGCTATCAGAATCAAGTTGGTAATGACGGAAAGCATGGCTGTTGATGTTGTCATGCGAAAAAACTGTCAAACTGTAGTCGTTAATATCATAATTATATCACTTTCACGAATGCACAAAAAATCTAGGGGTAACTTTACCACTTAGAGATGCTACCGTGCTAGAGTTAACCAATGATAGATTGACAAAAGGTTAAATTAACACTAAAGATAACGAAATGGATATAACCAGGTTTTACCGGTCGAATGAAGGCCTGGATTAACAAGTCAGCCGCAGCTCATAGATATGTTGCACTCAGCCTTGGGTTATGACAAGCAAGTTTGCTTTCCTAATTCCTGTCCTTGATTGCGATAGATGAGCTTTTACAGTAGAGCGATTAAAAATAATAATAATGAAATGCACCGTGTCTAGGCATGTAGTACGTATGGCATTGAATGTTTTTTTTTAGCCCTTAGTTTTTTACTTTTGTGTAGTTTCGCTTGTCCCCACACTATGAATTAGGTGCATTGCAGCTACCGTCTTATTTTGTCTGCAGCTGGTGATGGTATCGATATAATTTTCCCGGCAAAAATTAACCTGTATTCGCAAGGCTATATTTCTTTCTAACTTGTGACCAAGCAACCTTCAATTTTTAACAAACATTAAAGGCGAATGGAAGTGATTCTTATGCTAAGCAAGATAGTCAGGTGCTATTATCGTTAACGAAAATGGAAGGCGGTGTGTTGTACTGTCATGACGCCTCTCATACAGACGGATTTTACGATATACAAAATAACAAAAACCCGCAAAATAATGAGTTTGCTTAAGACGACCAGAAAACAGAAAATTCATTAGCTTTCCGTTGATATTGTCTGACTTTTGGGTCATATATATATATATATATATATATATATATATATATATATATATATATATATATATATATATATATAACACAAATACATTATATTACCCATACAATATATTACAACATTGTCATTTGGAGACAAACTGCTTGATTGCTTAACTCAACTGATGTATGCATTGCATTTATGTGTGTTTTTTTCATATTTTTACAAAACCTTACATGATGGTTCTTTCATCACGCAATTTTCAGCTGATATCAGCAGGAATCCTTAAAACGTACCGCCAGATTTTCATGTACTCGGGCAAAACCCATCTATTGTATATCTGCCAAAACTCTACTGAAAACACTTTGTGGATAACATTCTCCCCTTTGGAACGTCTGCTTGTTTAATGCTTTGAATTTTTTTGGAATTTTAAATCGAAATACATGATAGTGATTATTTAGATATGTTTTTTGTGTTTGGTTATGAATGTACGGAAAAATAAAGTTCCTGATTGTGTTACTTTTATTGATTAATTGCCTCAGTGACAAACTGTTTTTCAGAAAAAAAAAACTCCTCAGTACGAAGCGGTGGTGGAGGAAAAACTTTTGGGTAATGTATTAAATATCAATGACCTTTCGCTGTTCAGCATGTGAAAGAAGCCATATCAACAAAGAATGCCAATAGCAACAGCAACGCTAATATACATTGTAACAATATCAGGAATCTATATTGCTGATGTGTTATAAAATCCTCTGTTCTTGCAAAATGACAAGTTTGCAATATGCACCAAAACTGTCATTTCAAATGGGTATTATATGTGATGCCCCATCTGCAAAGATATGCCGATATTTATTTTTCATTTTTCAGCTGACTCCGAACAAGGTTGTTCTGTTTTTAAATCATGCTCTCCTAAAGCAGTACCATTCTCTTGTGTTTTAAAATCCTTGTACAAAGGATACGTAAAGTTCCCAATATACAAATGACAGCTGCACGCCAACTTATATAACCCCTCCATGGTCGACCTATATATCCGCCCAACCCGCGCCAAGGAAAGTTGATCCGGTGTGTGCCTTCAAGACGGGTCTAAACTACAACTCTGAAAAAATGTTAACAATCAATGTACAATGTAAGTAAAAACGTAATAGAGTAAAACACTTCGCAGTCAGGTGCGTTTTGTCGACTTGAACGGGGAAGGGCAAATGACACATTTTGTAGCTCTTCTGTCTTTTGTACTTAAAAAAATTGATAGTATTACAGTGTTGTGGCAAATTTTATGCTATATTAAGCATAGATTCCTTTCTTCTCTCACATACTTAAAGTTTATTTCAGATAAACTAGACATGATTGTATCTGGGATAAGCTTTACAATTGTTTCACGTCGCATTTTGAACCAATAACAATTCACAATTACTAATGACAAAGCGAAAAGCTATGACCCATCTTATTGTTACACGCACTACTGTCAGTCACACGGTTAATAAATTTCGATTAGATAAGCAGACGATACTGTTCACATTTTACCGCCAAGCCCGAAGGGGAACAGCTGATCGATGCACACAAATCCTGCATGCTAAATGAGCTCGAGGGATTCACAGCTGATTGTCGAGTGTTTGCAAACGAACTAGTTGTTCCTATTTTGAAAGCATATGTGTCTCAACGTAATTCGTATAGTATAAATTATATGGTAAAATTAATGCGTGGAAATCTTCTGTGATATACTCAATCAACTATTAACTTTAAACGAACTAAAGGCCGATTTACACGATGCATTGTTGGTCGTGCATGCATGCCAAATAACGCTTCACCAAGGCAGTGGCTGCACTGGGCTTCTGGTTCCCCTACGTTTGGGTTAAATGGCGGAACTCTTTGCTTACATAGCTTTGCAGGAGCGGTCGCATGCGTGTAACGCCGGAACTGCACGATGCAAACTGTTGCGAGCAAAATCTGTGCATGCCAAAAGGTGCATCGTGTAACCTGGCCTTGGGGACTCCCCCCCCCCCCCTCGTTTTTGGGGGAAGCGCTAGGACCGACTGACATTCGATGAACCTGAGTGCTGATATAATCACGCATGCGTACAAGTCCGAAGCTATTATGCATGGGTGCATTGGCACTTTGAATTAGTTTCCAGTGGCATCTTACCTTATTACTATCGAAATAATGACATGGAAGATGCAAATATGATAATGCATCTGACATTAAGTAAGAGGAAGGACTTGTATCAGTCGATTCGTGATTCATATAATGATTACTGATGCTTGTCCTTTCTCCATCATATACAGTGTGATCATTTTAAGCTTTGCTTTTTTTTTTTTTGGTTTTTTTATTTTTTTTTTTTTTTTATTTTTTTATTTTTTTTGGGGGGGGTGTTTTTTTTTTTTGTTTTGTTTGTTTGTTTTGTTTTTGTTTGTTTTTTTTTTTTTTTGTTTTTTTTGTTTTTGTTTTTTTTTTTTGGGGGGGGGGGATTTTTTTTGAATTACCAGAAAATCCATATTGCAAATGTCACATATCTCAAAAGAGACCGACCAACGGATTTGTAGATACTGCCATTGGTACATAGCTGTAAATAAACGAAAATGACTTTTTTAAAGCAACAAATTAAACACTCTACATTCCTAATGAGGTCACATCATCAATCAAAGCCAAGATCGGAGATCAATATCAAAGTCAATGGTCAATTGCAAGGTGAGAGGTCAATCTCCAGGTGAGAGGTTAAAATCCAGGTCAGAGGTCACCATCAAGGTCAGAAGTCAATAGCAAAGTCAGAAGCCAATGCCAAATGTAAGAAATCAGTGCTCAGGTTACAGATTAACTTCCATGTGAGAGGTCAATACCAAGAGTAGAGGTCACTGGGAAGGTCAGAGGTCTTTTCTCAGGTCAGAAGTTAATACTTCATCCTACATCCTATCTTTTGTGTAGGACTTTCGTCCCTTTATTGATTAGTACACTGGGGGGAAAGTGGCATCAAGGGACATGGTAAGTTTAGTGAAAAGCAAGATTTAAACTAATAAGAATGGACACAGAATCCTCCCAGTTAAGAGTATCGATAATGTTATCTGTATATCCTACCAGACGGCGGAAAATACGAGCAAGATATTATAAGTAATGTTTCTTCGGCCAGAAACGGTCGTCATGAGAAGAATTTTACTTATCTTAGGCAGCTCATAAACCTAGGATATTCTGCGATGAAATATTTTCCAAGTCAGTTTTAAAACGTAGTTGAAGAGATACCAGAAAATTTTTTACAGAAGAAAGGTAAGCGATAGTACAGTATACTTTGATATGAGCGAGACATTCCCATGTACTTTTTTTTTTTTTTGAAAAAAAATAACATATGAAAATTTAAAAGAAAAGTTCGTAGTTATATGCAATTAGTAGGAGATAATTCTACAATAATTCTAGCGGTAAGAATCTAATTTTGTTGGCCCGAAATCCAAACATAAAAATGATATGTACATGATATATGTTCACATAATTCCAACCTATTGCTTAGTTAATTTAACAAAGTCTATAAACATAGTGCTTTTATCATTTTTATCATCCCGTTACACTGGAATTATATCAAATATATTGATTCCATTTTGAATTCATGCTGATTACTTGAGAATTTGCCTTTCTGAGTTAGAATATGTTTGCCATTAGAAGTCTTACTGTGTAACTGATGTGTTCACAGATGCACGGTATCTTATTTTGGTGATGATACATTGGTTCAATAATTTTGTATGATCAAATGTGCAAAGTAAAGACAGACTAAGTATTTTGATCACTGACCTTTAAAGATGCTATCTTATTCTATTCCATTTTTTTGCAATATAGAAAAGTATTGTTATTGTACGCTGATGGGACTAATTAAAGGGTGTAATTACGTGATTTGGATGCAAATGTTTTTATTCCCCGACAAATGCCTGAAGCAGCTTAGAATGTAAGGAGTCGGGCTAGTGCAGTATTTGGATACAAAACACACTAAAAGCCTCAAAACCTCGAAATTTATTTCGGTAACAGAATACAAGCCCCTTCATCAACTGTAGGATCTAAATATAATTGAAATAAAGAAAACGTGGCTTGAGACATGACTAAATCCACGAACCTTGACTCAGTATAAAATGCATTTTCATAGAATTTCATACAGCTCTGCACTCTGAGACAAAATCAAATCTCAAACTAGAAAAGAAGATTTGCTTGAAAGCAAATCTGTCTGTGTGCCTTCAAAAGCTGTAGATATTAATTGCTACAACTTTTGTCCTGTGGTACTTCACATTCCATTAGGCCTATGGCTGGTTGAAAATTTCAAAAACCAAATGACCTTGACCTTAACCTATGACTTTTAGAGGTCAAATGTAAATTACAAAAATGTTCAGTGTTACAATTCCTACATTTTAAGCCCAACATGAACCAAATCATACAAAAAGTTGACCAAGTTTCGGCTAGATGAAATTGTCAAAAGTCCAAATGACCTTGACTTTAGGAGGTCACACAAAAATTAAAGAAATGCGCAGTGATACAATGGCTACAATTTGAGCCCGACGTGATCAAAATTATTTACAAATTGAGGAAGTTATGGCTAGATGAAACTTCCAAAGGTCCGAATGACCTTGGCATTTGACCTTGGGAGGTCACATGTAAATTACAGAAATGTGCAGTGCTAAAATAACTACAATTTAAGTCCAACATGATCAAAACTGGATAAACACTGACCGAGTTATGACTACATGAAAGTTTCAAAGGTCCAAATGAACTTGATCTTTGACCTTCAGAGGTCACATGAAATTACAAAAATGTGCAGTGTTACAAACATGAATTCAGGTTGGATTGGTTTCCTGTATCTAAAATAGTTTTGGAGTTTTTCAAGATTTAAATGTTCAAATGACCCTAATTAGCATAATTTTCAAAACCATTGAACCTCTTTGCAAAAACGCAAGACTTCATGCATGAAAGTATAATCATGCCAAGTTTGGAGTTTCTGTGTAAAATAGTTTTCAAATGAAATGTCGGACAAATTTGCCCATAAAGAAAGAAAGAAAGAAAGAAAGAAAGAAAGAAAGAATGAAAAGAAATAAAGAATTCTTAGAAAAACAATATGTCTGTGTTGGCACACAGACATAACGAATACCCTAAAACATTTTCAAAAGCCTTTAGTTGTTTATAGATAGTATTTTTCATTCTTTCTTTAACGGTTAATCACAACACGCATATGATCATGGCAGCTGTCGACAGGCGATATGTTCAGAATGAGTTTATTTTATGTAAAGTGTGTTTTAACTTTCTTCCAATATATAATATCTGCGTAATATATGTTAACACTGATGGACACATTTCATATCCAGCTGCAGTTGGTGGGCAGAAGCGATTAGTTTTTAATCACTGGCATAAAGCAAAGGTACCTAGATAGAACATGTAAAAACGCTGTACAGATGTCCCAATAGGGTCTCCGAAAAATAACTTTACAGCTTTTGCGCTGAAATCAATAGACACGGTAACTTTGAATGGTTTATGCGGCGTCCTTTTCTCGGTTTTGGCGTCAACACAATTTATGATTCATAAGAGAAGACACCTGTAGCCAATATGAATTCGCCGGGGTTTTATTTGTAATGAAATCTTTCTTTTGAGATTATTGTGTCAGGAGTACAAAGACCACCTGGCGGATTTTATCGATCTACTTGCCAAGTGCTGTTCCACACGACTGATTCTTTTCTGACCATGCCATGGAAAATATTCGGCTGTGTCTCATAAGGTCCTTGGCGAATTAACACACTCATATTAGCGAACATGTGTTATCTGAGAAGTAAACATACGTTACATATTAACAGTAACCTCGTGCTAAATATCACTGTGACAGATTTGAGAAACACTACTACAGGTAATAGCAATAGCATCTGTAATAACACTATCATTTTCCTTTTGGAAAACAGAATATGAATCTTTATATGAAGCCATTATGTGCATTCTCTCTTATGACGTTCTACGTTTATGTATCAGAATGTCTATGTTATTTAATATTGACACCTGTGCCGATATTTGCATCTAAGTTAGACTTGGAAAAACAGCACGTAATAAAATTGTTGAGGACACACCGTTACCAACAATCAGTTAATACAAATGAAATGACGATGATAATAATAATAATAATAATAATAATAATAATAATAATAATGATAATGATAATGATAATGATAATGATAATGATAATGATAATGATAATAATAATAATAATAATAATAATAATAGTAATAATAATAATAATAATAATAATAATAATAATAATAATAATAATAATAATAATAATAATAATAATAATAATAATAATAATAATGCGCATCAACCAATTGTATTAAAGATAATAGTTGTATCAACTAAAGATTTGTATCCCTGCCCGCCTCACATCTACCTAAACAGCCTTATGTCACATAAAGCCGAAGGCTGAATGAGATGCAAATTTATTCAGATGGAAATTTTGTTATATTTTGTGAACAAGCTGGGATGACGGTTGTATATCATCATAAATATAATCTAAGATATTAAAACCAACTGGGAGAATAATTCATCTATTTTTTATTTTTAATGCAGCCCTGAAATTTCCTTTATCCTTTTTCCCTTGATTATACACCGTTTTCACAGGAAAATATCGTACAAAATGTGAGAACATTAAATGTGACTAGTCAGATTCCAAATGATGTTTTATTCCAACAAGGGTTGGTGTATCCTAAGGGATAATGGAGGATTCCATTGAAACAGCATTAAAAATCAGTATATCCCTCATCTATTGTTCAGTCTGCATTTGCAAATCAAATGTTGTCAAGGCAGTCGGCGCTCTACATTTGCATTTGGGACACATACATTGAAGTACCAGATAATCCTAAATCCGATGCCAATTCAGCACGCTTGACTACATGGGGATATCCTCCTTCGACACTTCGGATTTCTGCGGCATGCAGGAAATTCTTGATTGATCTGCACAGGAGGTACACTGCGTATTCTATTGGGTGCAGGCCAACCTCTAGGTAGCCAATGAAACACAAAGCTAAGTGAAAGACAAGTCTTTACTATTCGACATATGTTACACTATGATGATGATGATGATGATGATGATGATGATGATGATGATGATGATGATGATGATGATGATGATGATGATGATGATGATGATGATGATGATGATGATGATGATGATGATGATGATGATGATGATGATGGTTTCACCTAACTATTTTTGCACACACTGGAGAAAGGGCGGAGTCTAGAATGTTACAAGTGGCAGAGTACATAAAAAAATCCAAATGTATATGATACAATGAGTGTGTTGGTAACGCCCTGCAAATGCCGTTGAACAATTCAATGATTCTTTAGCTCGTTTCGACAATCCTGTGTGAAATTCTGCAGAGCCTATTAAGTATGATGGACATGTTTACTACGTGAGATAACATTAGCCTTACAAACGGAAATAAAAATTTAAGAATGCCTCTTAAAAACACATATTTTCGGGACTTATCCCTGTCTGGGTTTATTTTATAACACAGAGTTAGCAACTTGAATTGAAGCACTGGCTTTAACGCGCAGCATACTTTATCATGACTTTGAGTACTTAAATGCATGATGTGTTAAACTTAAATACATGTACGTACAGGTTTGAAAAAATGTGCACATTTCAAACAGAAGATAAAGTATCATTGTTTTCACAAGACTCAAGACTGGTCTTTGTAAATTTCCCACTCAACGATGGTGTAGATATTGAAACGATAGCGATGGTTGCATTTTATTTTGTACCGACCGAGGCTACAAAACTGGTTCAATACTTCGAAATACCTGTAACTATGTAAGGTATTGTTTCTTTGATTTTATAAATATCTATTCATATTAGGCCGGTGGTGATTGTGAAGCTTGCTGAAGGCCATCTGTTTTCTGGGAATTGCTGAATTATATTTTGTCAATTATTTAGCATTTGCTGCTTCATACGGTCTATCCAATTCGGCAAGGGTGATTGGTGCAAATAGGCCAGAGATTCATAACTTAGCTTCAAGGCGCCATCTGTTTTCGGTCTGTTGTCATAATCAATCTCCTTTTGTTAAAAAAAATGACCCATACAGCACACATCGCTGATGAAATGCTATATTCATTAAGGATTTTTTTAACCTTAAAAGAGCCCCGAAGTTATACAAAACCATAACTGGAAGAACGGATGAAAACCCTCGAAAAATAACGGTGCGATCTTGTAATGCACTGACACGCACAATTGTTACTGACTGACAGGTCTCGAAGACCCTTGCAAGGTAACATTTGTATATCTTTTCCTGGTGTTATAGTTGATAATTTTGGGTCCATGAGGACTTATTGGTTTCATCTTGTGTCATTCAAAAATAGTACATCGTTGCACCCCTCCGTACATCAAACGTACGTTAACGGCTGATGTAGGAAGTGATGCACACAAAAAAGGGAAATGACAGTATCTTTCGGTCAAAGGAAAATGTTTGCATTCGTAATAAAAGAAAGAACACATAAGACAATTTGTATAGACACGAGATGCTTGGTGCGGTGTCTATCGAGCAATGCAGCTCCCGGCTACAACAGAAACCTTTGGAAGCTCACATGTTGGATAACATGGGCGAACTTTTGGTCTGCTGTTAATGTAAAAACACACAGAGAAATATATTGAGTGTGCAAAATGTGTATGTCAAATTCCTATTGACACTATCCCCATGGTCTGTAGAACAACATTGCTATTATTTGCCAATTTGTATCTTGATGACACCAGTGGTCTGCTTTTGTATGCCAGAAACCCAACTGCAATGACCCAAGTTTAAACACAGCCCATTTCAAAGTTTGCTGTGCAAAGTGAAGAATGTAATACCCGTGGTCTAAATTGAAGCCTAAATTCTTGGAAGACATTTTCGGATTGTACCAGCACAGATTTGTTGATGATCTCTTATTGTTGTATATCAATTGTTCAGGCAAGATAATAGGTAACACCTTTTTTTTTTCTGCCGGACAGAACTGGCTAACTGGCTGAAATTGCATCCGTGTGTAGTGATAATATAGGATCAAGCTAAATCTTCGACAACAATATCGGGCGGGGAGGGGGTGGAATCTATAAACCCCTTCTGTAAGAATAAAGTAAGCTAGAAAAGAAGATTTGCTTCGCAGCAAATCTGTCTGGGTACCTCCAAACT